>JACCGJ010007514.1:0-29961 GCA_013407085.1 Atriophallophorus winterbourni
CATTTACGCAACAATCCTGAACATGTTCAAGGCTGAACTTGACAAGTATATGTTGACGAAACCCAACCTTGCACCCGAATACATTTGATCCTGTTACCCGTAGCCTACTAATGCAGAAGCTTGAAAGGCATGGTTTCACCGGAAAGGTTTTCAATTGGCTATATGACAAACTAACAAATTGCACTACCCAGGTATGTGCATTAACAAAACCAATCGCAGGAACTATCAGAGTTTCCCAAGGTTCAGTCCTAGGTCCGATCCACATTTTGGTTTATGTCATTGAAGTAACGTTAGTTTGTTCGATATAAAACTGGTAGTTGAAGAATGAACTGCCATTCAACTTCAACAAATGAAGACTCATGAATGTCGGAAATCACGTAGGTTCATATATACTTGAAAATTGCAGTGAAGAAAATGATTTGGGTGTCGGGATATGCTCAAGTTTGAAAAGCTCACTTCAGACTAACAAAGCCTTTAAAATGCAACACTTGTCCTGAATCTACACAAACGGGGATGTGGAAAATGTCCGCTCAATATATACCCAGAAATCATTAATACATACTTGAGACCAGTCATGGAATATGGCGTACAGTCATGGTCTGCGTGGCTCGAGAAGGATTTTGAACTTATGCAGCAAATCTATACCGGTTCAACAAAACTTGTTCCAAGCATACGAAACAAGCAATATAAAGAACGTATACCTCAAGTGAATATGTTCTATTTCCCTTATCGACGAGTCACAAGAGACCTTATTCTACTTTACAAAATATTCCAAACCTGAAATCATCCCCAACATGATTTATTCACGCTCATGGATATGAGAAATTAGCGAACCTATGAATATGTGCTGGTGGTACACTATTTCGGCATGAACTTTAAAAGGTGTTTTTATTCTGTCCAAGTCGGTTTAACTTGGAACAGTCTACCTTCTACCGTTGCTCACTCCACTAGCGTGCATGACTTAAAAACGAAATTAGACGATTTTTATTGAATTTTTCGTTTCACAAAAACTTATGTACTGCTTTATCTAATTCGTAATCCTGTTTTATACACTTACATTTTTTACCATACCATGGTTATTTCTAAGCTTGTTGCTTTTCAGGCCATTAAAAACCTTGAATTACCTTGGAGCGCAGCACAAATTGGAAACTCCAAAATAACATTACAGTATCGAGAAAAATAACAGTTTATATTTTTTGCGCCAGAGTTCAATCGCAATACATATTGTATGTAAGATGGATTAATCCAGGTCTATCGAAGGCAACCAGCGATTGAACGTTTAAGGCGTTGTTCGCACTTGCTTAGAGGACACCCTGTGTTACAATGATCACATCAAACCCTCCAGCGCATTCATCTGTCGATTGCATTTAAGTCGTCGATCCAAAGCTGATTATGTTCACTCACGAATCACTCAACACAAGAATAGTCCAACAGGTTAAACGCATTTATTAATCGTATTTATTATTCCAAGCAATATGGATAAATAACTGTTGTCAATGCTGCAAGTGCTTACTATCCACGGTAGCATTGAAACCGAAGGAACAACTGCCGTGAAACATATTGACGAGGATTAAGTGGCATGTGTTGCTATGACAAAGATGATTACAACTTCGGACTGCCTAACAGCAATTCGAGACATTTGTTCATTTTTGGAATGTGAAGCCTATGCATAAAACCGCTCCGGTCCTAAAATCCTCTTAAAATACTAATCATATATAAATTGTGGTTTCATTCGATAAAAACAATGTCTCATCAACTTTTACGAGGTGGGTGGGTCTGATGGAAGTGCATGCAAAATAGGATAATTGCGTTTCAAAGAATTCTGGTTTAATTGCAATCACTGGAATCACAACCGACGTATCGAACGATAGTTAAATTTACATACTTTCAATTTTATATCGAATTGTGCCATCAGAATTATACGAATTTGGTCAGCATCGCATAACCGGCACATTATAAAACGAATATCATTATTTTAATCTTATTTACACAAGGAAAATATTTAGCAAATGTTTGCTAAAAGAACTAATTGACTCCTATCTATTTCTCACACGTCCAGATTTTTTTATTAAAAGATTGTTTCCTCAACAAATTTCCATCCCGAGTTCATTTAGTTTGTAAAATCGATGAAAGTTCACTAGAGAGACCAAAATATCGCCCGTTTTACAGGTTTCAATCAACGTTTCGGCTAAATTCTAAATTTAAGGGTTTGCAAAACTAATCATGTGTTCGTATCAAAATAAGTCAATTATGGACACGCATTATCGCAATGAATTACGAGATTTCGTATTATCGAAGAAGTAGTTCTCATTTATATACAACTCATCAGTACCACATAGCTTCAGATTTCAAATGGATGTGCTTCCTAATATGGATATCCTTTTGAAACAAGACGCAGCAAAGTACTGATAAGTAGTATATAAATAACAAATACAATCTGCGTGGATTTAGTTCAGTTCAGTTCAGTTTGCACAGGACAGTATGTGGCTAACAAGCCAATCGAGCGTCCAGAATTTCTTTCGGTGGAAAGCTGCAGAGAAGCACCCACCACTGCCAAAACGTATATTCTTTTTGTCTGTTTGAAATCTTCGCCGATCGCGAAGCCAAGAGATTATCCGGGTTGAACTTAGGAAGCACCGCGTTATAGCCGATGCTGGAAAAAGAAAAAGCAGTTTCTCTTCACCAGCACGGTGAGAGGTTAGCTGAAGTAGCATTGTGTATAATAAAAATTAAAAAAACACAGAGAACTCTAGCCCTCACTTTATTTACGGGATAACGCTAAAAGATGAAAAACCTAAGCTTGTAAAGCAATTAAGGAGAGTATTCAGGAAACAACTTACCCCAGTTGCGGTCCAACCCCTGCTTAAAACTAGACACGGTACTGCAGGATATAAGTTCTTCTGGAAGAATGTTCCAGAAGTTAACAACCCTAAGGCTGAAAAAGTGTTTCCTGGAGTCTAGCCGACATCGTTTCTTAGCAATTTTAAGTGAGTGGCCCCGGGTGCCCAGCTCGGGGCTTAAGGTAAAGAAGTCGTTCATTTGCACGCCACTCAAACCCTTCAAGATCCTTAAAGGTTTCTATTAAGTCACCTCTTAAACGACGGCGCCTAAGGGAGAAAAGATCGAGAGACATTAGGCGCACAGCGTACGGTTTCCCTCGCTGACCTTCAATCATGCGAGTTGCGAGGCGCTGTAGACTTTCAAGTCGAAGGATGTCCTTTTTGTAGTGAGGACACCACGCCTGAACACAGTATTCAAGATGCAGCCGAACTAATGCATTGTACAGTGGCAGGAATACATCGGGTCTTCTGCTCGATAGCACTGATTTCAGCCGAAAAAGTACCTTGCGTGCACGCTGAGCCGCAGCGGCACATTGGTCCTCGCATTTGAAGTCAGCCCTAACCAGTACACCCAAATCCTTAACACACTGTGTGGCGTTAACACTGAGGGAAATCCCCGCCACCTGGACCGAAATCTTATCAACCAGTGTTGACAAGAGTTGGCTCTTATTTAGGTTCAGTGGGAGATCCCACTGGTATGACCAGTTTATGACCCGCTCAAGGTCGTGCATCAAGATATCTTCATCCGTTGATCCGATGAATTGCACATCATCCGCGAAAATGACGCATGGGCACTTCAATTCAGAGGACAAGTCATCGATGAAAATCAGGAATAGATCAGGGCCAAGTACCGAACCTTGGGGTACACCACTGATCACGTCGGTTTGATTCGACAGCGTACATCCTACTCTCACTCGGAATGTCTTACCTGTAAGGAAGGCCTTTATCCAAGCAAGTAGACAACCCCGTATGCCTTTGGCTGCTAGCTCAATCTCTAGAAGGCGGTGATTTACGGAATCGAAAGCCTTACTGAAGTCTAGGTAGAGGGCTTCGACATGCTTCCATTCATCCATTCTTTTAGTGGCAGTATTGAGAAAGCTAAGGAGGTTAGTCAGACAGGATCTACCCTTAAGAATTCCATGCTGAGTTACACTCAACAGAGAATGCTGACAAAGATGCTGACAGATTTTATCACGCAGCAGTTTTTCCATTACATTCGAGA
The DNA here is from genome assembly GCA_013407085.1 of Atriophallophorus winterbourni. Lineage (NCBI taxonomy): Eukaryota > Metazoa > Platyhelminthes > Trematoda > Plagiorchiida > Microphallidae > Atriophallophorus > Atriophallophorus winterbourni. Next base: position 4,063 of record JACCGJ010007514.1, read on the forward strand.
CGGTGCTGATCAGGCTGACCGGTCTATAGTTACCAACAGTTGACCTGCAACCGCCTTTGTGTATTGGCACGACTATGGCTTCCCTCCGCTTACTGGGAACAACTCCTAGTTGCAGGCATGAATTAAAGAGCTGGCAAAACGGTTCGGCATTGACCGAGGCAAGATTTTTAAGCATAATTGAGTAGATGCCGTCCGGTCCCTCAGATTTGTTGACCCGAACATGGATAAGTGCGTCAAACACCTCAGCCTCATTGAAGGACAACTCATCTAATACATCGACACCAGGTGTCAGGTTAAGCAGACCTGACGGTGCGTTTGAAGAATTATCCCGTCGTTGAACGCTACTGAAAAACCCTGATAAGGCAGTCGCCTTAGACAGGTCGGTATCGGCAACTTTTCCGTCCTCCAGTTTCAAATCCCCTATGTTTTCCCTAGTTTTTCCTTTTGACTGTGCGTAGCTATAAAACCTTTTCGGGTTGGATTTAGTATCCCTAGCTAGAGGTTAACTCAAAATGCTGTTTGAGCACATGTTGTAATTTAACACAGGCATTCCGAGCGGTTTTGTAGCGGGCCCAAGAACCCCAAGTAAGGGATAGCTTATATTGCCGCCATAGACGATCCCGTTTACGGGTAGACCTACGGACTCGAGGAGACCACCAGGGTGGCCTTCGATGCCTTCTCACACACTGCAGCGGAGCGTGCTTGTCTTGTAACTCGTTTAAATACTTAGAAATTCTATCCCAGTTTTCATTTACATTTGAATCGCTAGATAACTGAAGGGAAGATTTTGAAGTCTGCAAGAGTGAACCCCAGTCTACACGCCTAAAATTGCGTCTAGTACGAGAGAAAGGTTTGCGAAAACGCAATATCGCTTCGAAGCTTATCATTACGTGATCACTTTTGCCGAGCGGCGGTAGGTACTTTAAATGACTAATGGCTTCTAGCTTGGACGACAATACCAAGTCAAGAGTGGATGGAGTGCATCCATGGCGAAACCTTGTAGGATCATTGACATGCTGGTGCAGCGCATGATTATGGAGCCATTCGAGAAAGGTGTCAGATTGCTGGGTGACTAGACCAGTGGGGACAGGCCAATCGATGTCTGGGAGGTTGAAATCACCCAAGATAAGTACACTGTGAGCTGAGTGAAACAAACCGTCGAGTGTCTCAATAAGCTGTGTAAACTCCTGTATGGATGCACTGTGAGTGACGTAGACACAAGCAATTGCGAGCGATGACTTGTAGCAAGTCAGGATACTCGTAACAACTTGGACGTTTTCAATGGCTAGAGATATCCCTGTACCCATGTTGTGCAAACCATACTCCAAGAGCAGTGCAACGCCACCGCCTCTCCTATCGCCCGCCTATCGCATCTTATGACTAGATACTGTTCACTGATGTTTACCGGCACCTCATCAATCGCAGACAGCCAGGTCTCAGAAAGCGCAATAACCCTTGGGTGTAACTGAGCCACGCAGAGAGAAAGTTCAGCCCACTTATTCCTGATGCTGCATACATTTGCATACAATACTTGGGCACTGGCTATTCTTGCTTCTGAAACTAGTCCTGTTTGGCCCTCGGTCGAAGCACCCGAGGGAGCTGCACGTTTTTTGGCGTGCTACTTAGAGCAGGAGCATCAGTTTCGGCAGCCTCTGGCGTTAACGTAACGGACCGTTGCCTGACAATTGAGACCGCATCCATAGAAGAGAAGCAACTACTGGAGTCATCGTCTCGGGTGCCATCGTCAATTGCGCTAAGACAATCAACGTCATCTGGGCCGGACAACAAGACTAGTGGCAAAGTGCTGTTCGGTATGCCCGTCTGTGACTGAATAGCGTTTTGCGCTGCATCCGGGTTAAGAATGACCGATGTTCTCATTGCTAAGTTTCTCCTATTGGAATCAGAAGAATTTTGCCGAATCCGGGACGGAGGGTTGTCGGGCTTCACCTGAAGTTTATCTAGCGTTGAGTTCGCGATATACACAGCCCTAGCCAGGAATGCATCCCGATCCGCCTGATAATTAAATTCAACCACGATTGGTCGATGGCAGTTACCCATCCTCCATCTTTCTACTCGGTGGATTCGCACTGTGGAAGTAGAAGGCTTCATATCCACAATTTGGAAAAATCGTTTATACACCTACGATCAAGATCTCTGCGAGACTTAGATTCCTTAATATATGGTTCCGCTCGATTAAAAACTAGTACATTTCTAGTTCTACATTTCGGAGCAGAGGAGTTGCTGTGCAGTGATTCGATTTGCTGACGCAAACCATTTAATTTCTGAATAATTTGCTCCAGCATAGGCGAACCGGCATCAATTGAAAGTTGCCGTTTTCGTGTACTAACCTTACTGGCCTTAGTACGCTTCTTGGAGGTGCCAGCTACATTGGCCACCTTGGGAGTGGCAGCTTGCCTGGGTGAACGGGTTACCTGGCTAACCTGTTCGACTTTCCCCTCGGCTGCAGCTAATCTAGATTTTTTATTCGCACGTTTTTTTCAAAGTTCTCCGTACATTGGCCTCCTTCGGAGGATGGTGTAACTGGTTAACTTTGTCAACTTCCGCCTTGACTGCAGTTGCCCCCGGGCTCAGGTTTGCGCTCAAAACAGATGCATAGGTTTGAGTTGGTACGACGTTAGACGTGCTAGGCGAAATTTCACTATTTTGAGGCTTTACAATAACAAAAGCAGCGTCACTGGCAGCCTTATGGCAGGAGCTGCAATACCACAATAACCAGCGGTACTTTGAATAAATCCCATAGTGAGATTTATGTATGCCAGAGCAGCTAGGGTGAGCCCAACGCTTGCACGCTGTGCACTCAAAGCCCCTGGCCACTTTTTTGCAGCAATTGCCGTTGAGGCAAGCATTAACTGTACTCATCGTACGGCGAGAGATATAAGAAACGATAATGTACCAGCAAGATTATAGACTGATTTAATCACAAGCGTAATTATTCAGCACGAAATATAATAGACGATTTGCTTTTTATAAGGTCGTAAAATAGTTAGTCTATATACAGTATTTCACAGAATAGCGAAAATGCGTAATAATTTTTAGCAGAGCGTGGAAAATACAACCAAGTTGAACGTACCGCGCAAATTCGTTAGAGTAACATTTCTATGCAAATCATTTCAACGAACGCATTCAATAAAACCGGAATTGTATCATAAATCAGTCAAACAGTTTGAATAAGAAACATGATGCAGTTGACAAATTATCACCTGACATCGCGATTTGTTCGTAATTTTGTTAAGAATGTTGTGTTGAATCGATTGTAAGATCGGAAAATTCATGTATGCGTATAATGCTAGATCAAAACAAATAGATCCCTCCAACAATATGTGATTGAAGCCCTTAGTGGTTTTCCGGTGTACAGGTGCTAACGATGTCCATTGGTCGACTACTTGCGTAGTCCGCGTGCACGAACGTTAATCCTTTTAAGCTGAATCGTGCATAGTAACCAAATCAAGTTGTTGGTTAGTTGAAAACAATGTTTACTGGTCAGGGAGCCTGCTCGCTTTAGCCACGTCTGAATTAGGCGTTGTGCGAAGTAATTCTCATCCGCTGCAGAACCAGACGCCAGAATGTGAAGAAATCCGTCTCATCTACCTTGATCACTGACTTTTCTCCATTTTTCGTTATTTCGGCTACCTAAGCATGAAGTCTTACCCTGTAAGATCGCATGCACCATCTAATTACTTACACATTATCAAGATCCACGTTATAACCTGTGTCCAGAACGTGTTCAGTAAGGCAGTATGCCATATCAGTGATTGATAATCACTGGAAATGCAAGGTTGTTTCACGATTTGGTTTATGTGTTCGTTGATACTAGTGAAAGTTCTCCAGGAATTTGTTTAATGTAAACACCCGGACGACCATTACTTATAAAATTGTATATACATAAATGTGTATTAAAATTGAGTCGCATCAATAAAAACCTCAGCGTTTGCCTAATTAAAATGATACTTAATGCATGCGTTGTTCAATAATTGACCTCATCTTTTGGCGTTGCACTTGACATACGATAGAGAGACTATAAATTTACAAATTTCTATTCCTTGCAAACCACTGTGGGATCAGTTTAGTACGAACCTCTTGTTAAGTCACATGCGCATAATCCCGTGAAAATGGGGTTTAAACCCATGATTATGAACGAAACCCCGATTAAGTAATATTTTATTGCATGTCGCAACTGACGAACCCTTTATTAGTAAGCAGACGATGACGAAATCGGGTTCTTGATTAAGATTGTCATGATAACATGAATATCTGTCACTGAGAGAACGGTTCGCGAACCTGTTGTCAGTCTCCTCATCAGCATTCGAATTAATAAATGACAGCGAAATTTTAGTTCGACCGAAAAGAGCAGTAACAGCGTGTACCAAGTTTGATTTTTAGATTTAAATATGTATTAAAGTAAGTGATTCAAGATTCAAGATTTATTGTTAAAAAAGCAAATTGCTGTACAGTACCATAGGGTATACATATAAAAAATTAAAAAAATCGTTACTTGTATGATCATATCCGTGTTTTTCATAGGTGGAGCAAAAATAATCCTCAATGGCGACACAGACTGACGGAAAAGAATCTCTGGATGGACGGTAGTTCCGTGCGTTAAAAAATATAGACAGCAATATGTGGGGGCCAACGCAGTAGTTCTCAACATAAGGTTTCGTAACCTTTGTTTAAAGATGTGCTCGTTCTCTGAGGTAACAATATCTGTCGGCAAGCTATTCCACAAGAAGCATACACGAACAGCGAAGAAGTGACGACGACAATTCAATCATGAGTGTGGGATTTGAAGGGCCGAAGGGTGGCTGCGTGTGGGGACAACCGAACCAAAGTTGAAGAGGTGGTTGATAGGGTGGGATTTCGCGTAGATGATTCGATATGTCAGAGTGAGGTCGTGTAGGATACGCCTGCGCTCGAGGGTGCACAGTCCATGTCTGGTCAGTCGCTGCTCAATGGGTAAACTATTCAATCCGGTAACCATTTTGGTTGCCTTGTGATAAATTCGTTCGAGGAGCGAGATGTTTTTTCCATCCATGGCGTCGAAGCTTGTACAGCGTAGTCAACGACAGGATGTATGTAAATGTTTAGTGATTTCGCGAGTGAGTGTGGTGGGAAACGTCCGAAAATGCGTTTCAATAAACCTAGCAAGCTGCACGCACACTTGTAGACAGCTTCGCACTGTAGGCTGTTCTTCAAAGTGCCAGACACCAAGATTCCGAGATCTTTTTGTGATGTACTCCATTCAAGCGGGTGGCTGCCAAGTGTGTAGGTAAATGGAAAGGGTTTTCCGACTTGCAACATTTTGCACTCGCGGAAATTAAATGGCAGTTTGTTTTGAATTGATCACTGGTGCAGCTTATTCAAATCTCCTTGCAGAACTTGACAGTCCTCGATAGAGTTGACCTTCGTCCAGATTTTTACATCATCTGCGAATAAAACAAGCTTACATTCTAGTAAGTTCGGTAGATCGTTTATAAATATGAGAAACAGTATCGGACCGAGAACCGAACCCTGAGGGACTCCGCTCGTGGCTTCAATTGTTCGAGAAGTTTCACCATCTATTCTGACTTTTACTTTGCGTCCAGACAGGTAACATGTGAACCATGTTAGTAGGTTTTCGATGACGCCAACATTCTGCAGTTTCTGAAGCAGTAAGGAGTGATTCACTCTGTCGAATGCTTTAGATATATCTAAGTAACCGGCATGAACGGAACCCCCTTGGTCTAGTGCTTGCGTCCAGTCATTTAGAGTCGTGAGCAAGTTAGACAGGCATGAATATGTTTTCCTAAATCCGTGTTGTGTGAAAGTTATTAGCTGATGGTTCTCGAGATGTTCAACAAGTCGTTCACACACCAGGCGTTCCAAAATTTTAGAAACCGCTGAAAGAAGCGTCACGGGGCGGTAATTCGCCGGATCAGAACGACTGCCCCCTTTGTAGATTGGTGTGATAACACCGGTTTTCCATTGAGTTGGTACGGTTCCCGTATTCAATGAGTGCCTGAATAGACCACTTAGTGGGCCACAAAGCTCCAGCTCGCATGACTTCAGAACAGCGGGTGTTATTCCATCCTCTCCTGGTGATTTGCGAACGTTCAGCCGGCGTAAATGCTTTCGCACAACCGTAGGATTTACCTCGATGTTGCTAAGGCATTCGACTTGTAGTGGGTGCGGCAAAGACGTCAGCGTTGACACGTTCTTTGGACAAAATACTTGCGCATAAAATGATATTAGGGCATCAGCTGTATCCTTGACATTATCAGTCAGTCCGTTCTCTGTCTGGATAGGAAATACACCTGGCTTAACCTTGGTCGCGGTGTTTACGATGGTGTACAGCAACTTAGGATGTCGTTCCATCTGGTCGATCAGCTTCCAATGGTGATATTGCTTGTCTTCTCGAATTAGGGACGTCACCTTGTTACGAAAACTACGAAAGTGTTCCCAAGATGCGTCTGTTCGTATTATTTTGTGTGCAGCCCATGCGGAATTTCGCATGGCTATCCACTTCCGAGTGCGGCTTCGGAGTTTGAAGCAAAATGTTCTTGATTTCCTTTTGGGAACACAGGTAGAATTGTCGTCTAGTTTTGTACCGATATAACTTAACAGACTAGAACAATGAGTATCTGCATTCGTAAGATCGAGATGTTTTTCCTCCATAATCGTAATGGCACCGCGAAGGCCGAAGTAATCGACTCTCCTGATGAACTTAACGTCGCCCGACGCCCTTCTGGCGTTGCACACGAATTCGAAGGACAACACAAGATGGTCACTTAGCCCCAAAGGACTATGATACTGCACTGACTCCACTGCTGTTGCTTCGGAGGTTAAAACCAGATCTAGAATTGATGATTAATTGAGGCCCCTTTGTCGAGTGAATGAATGGACATGGTTGTATAGGGGAGTGAAAGTGATAATCTCACGGAATTTGTACTCAAGGGATTGCTGAGTATGCACACTTTTGGTGTAGAGATGTGGGAGGTTAAAATCACCCATTATTAACAATTGGCATCCTCTAAGGTTTCCAGCGTTGCGCATCATTTGTAACAACGTTTCATTGTGGGCATCGGAAGAGTTGGGCGAGCGGTAGATCACACCAAGTATACAGTTCTCTCCAGTTTCCAAGCGAAGGCTACACCACATGGTGTCCTCTAGCTCAAACCTTGTGTCAGGTACAGCTGTGCATTGAAGACGTTCGTTATAATACAAAGCAACTCCACCACCTGATCTTGAACGGTCTCGTCGAAGTAGGATCATGTTGGGAAGTGCCAGCTCGCAATCGTTCACCTGATCGTAAAACCATGTTTCGGTAACAGCAATGATGTCAGCAGAAAACTGAGCGTTAAAGTGAGACAATTCGGCGATTTTGTTCCGCAAGCACTGTGCATTTGTGTATAGGCATTTAACAGTGGTTTTCGTGTGTAGCGAGCCTATGCGGATGATGTTTGTATGTCCGACCCCCTGAGAGCCGGACCATGATGTACTCAGTCCGACTCGGTTTGAGCCGGACCCACTACGTTTTTTGATGTATTGATTGCTTCCGTTTCGGTGGGAACGCTACCGTCTACCGCCCCCAGCCGCGAGTGTGTCTCACTCATTGGTTTGGGTGGGCTAAGTCTAACATCTTGGGTAGTGTTCGTTTCTTTTTTGTCCATTCCGACCTTACTATTTCAGCCATAGCGCTGGTCAAGAACGTAATCTTCAGAGGTTTCGGTCCATCCCCCTTGTATTTTGGCGAAAAAGGAACTCGAAAAGTGTCCACAACAACGGCATTAGAAATATCGAGAGAACACGCAATGTAGCGCCATTGTTTGACGTCGTGCTCTACCGTTTCCTGATTCGATGCTTTAGAAGTATTTTCTGGTACACCAAGTAGAACTATACTTCGCGATACCGTTTGTTCCCTGTCGTTCAAGCTGCCCTTCCTTTCCCACCATGGTACATCGGGATATATGCGGCAGTTGGAGTCGGAATCTGACTTGAGTAGGTATGCATTCAGCAATACGTTCTCGATATCAGCCTCGCATTTTAGTGTTACCTTGAGCAAGCGAGGTTGACCAATATGAGGTGAAGATGAATGGCGGGTTAGACGAGTCACCTTTTCTGCGTTTACATGTTCAATTTTCATAGGTGACAAAGTTCAGACCATTTATCGACATCATGTTTCTGTTTGCTATCAAACAGGCTTTCTTGGGACTCGCTGACATTCGTACATATCACGTTCAGCCTGTATGGGGTGTTCTTTTTTCGTATCGGAAAGTCAGGCGTTTTAGAATTAAAAACCTTTGTGGCTTGACTTTGTGAGTCGGGTACAGCAGTTTTGGGGTGTACAGCTGAGGTCGACCGTAACAGCATAGCTCTATAAGAATTTCCTACTTCTGTGGTCGTTTTAGCTGATTCCAAAACGGGAATAACCCTGCTTTTTTGCTTTTTTGGCACACGAATAGCCTTAGTCTTAGATTCCTTCAATGGTGGTCCCGAAATCGATGTATTGATATGGTGGTTTACATCAGTGATCACTTGCGTACTCACATGATTTACCAACATTTCTTCCACACGTCGAAGGCCCAACTCCAAACCGGCCATTCTATTTTCTATTTTGGATCCAAAAGTATCGTTATAGTGCAATGATTTAGCTCTGCAACGAACACAGACAGCATTCACCTGGAACCATTTCATTATTCAATAATGCTATCGAGTCAGGGGCTAAAGTACGGTCGCATTTACCATGGATCTTACCCATACACAGAAAGCACGTTATTACTTTACGCGCCATGGGACTCACCGGTTGTTCGCATGCTTTGCACGTGACTTCGGGACAATTCTGCGTGTCGGGATTCGTCCCACCAGCTGGGCCGGCCGTGACCATTGTTGCGTTCGCCGGATCCACGCACTTGGCAATGAGGTCAAGTTGGTCCGATGTCGCTGTTTGATCGATCGATTTTTTAGTCCGTATGTTCGTTCTCGTGATGCGGTGAAACATGTTAGTAGCCTGAATTGGGTTGTTCGGCTGTGTGACGGGTTTTTGTTCGACGGGTCGAGGTGGCTGTTTTGAAACACGTGATTTCGTCATGTTGCAAATAATCCAATATAACTCGTTAACTACACAAGCAAGAACACATAAATAAGTATCAAAATTCGTAGCTCGACGTGATCCTTGCAATGATAGCAAAAACCGTAGAATAGTTAGCGATTGAAAAAAGTTTGCGCGCGTGAGCAAACAGTGACAATTACGCCGATATGATAACTTTGCTGCTAATCCGTTGACAAGAGCAAAACAAATAAATTCCGATAGATATGATCGAAAGTAGCACAGAATTCTTGGAATGAGAGAAATCCAAGCAGATTCGGCGAAGATATGAGCAGAAGTGTCAGAGCAATAACAGATGCGACTGCACAGTATGTCAGGTTAACTGCTAATTGATGTCTTTCTTTAACCAGGGTGACCAAGCCTGAACCGCATACACCATGGTGGGCCTCAAGTAGGTATTAATTATTCGATGAACAGTCGGCTTCGTGAAACTCCCAAACACGCGTTTCAGCAGAAGCAGTACTTTTGTCGTCTTTTCGTAGACAGCCTTAACGTTGTGTGATGGTTTCAACGTGCTGCTCACCCACACACCCAAGTCCTTCTCCTTGTCAGTTATTTCAAGAGTATGGGAACCAAGGGTGTAAGAGAATTCGAAGGGTTTTCCAACTGTCAATACCTTGCATTTTCTCACATTGAAAGGAAGTTCATTTCTAATCGACCATTCCTGTAAGACATTGAGGTCCAGCTGAAGCTGTCTGCAATCCTCTGTTGTGCGTACTTGTGTCCACAACTTGATATCATCCGCAAATAGCTAGATTTTGCACCGAACAATTTTGGTAAATCGTTTACATAGAGCAAGAAAAGAATTGGTCCAAGCACCGATCCCTGCGGCACTCCACTTGTTACTGTAATGGGCCGTGACAAAGCACCATCAACCCTTACTCGAATAACACGGTCACGGAGATAATCCTCCAACCAAGCTAGTAATGAGCCCTTGATGCCACATTGCTCTATTTTTTGTAGTAACAAACTGTGGTTAACACGATCGAATGCTTTGGACATATCCAGATAACAAGCATGTATGGTGAAACCTTTGTTCACAGCTTGTGTCCAGTCATCGAGGGCAAGGGGAAGGTTTGAAAGGCAAGAGTGTCTTTTTCTGAAGCCATGTTGTTCGATTGCGAGCAAGCAATTATCTTCCAGGTGATTTGTGATGCTGTTTGCAACGAGGCGCTCCATCACTTTAGAGATCACCGGTAGTAGTGTTACTGGTCGATAATTGGATACTTCAGAACGGTTCCCTTCTTTGTAGATGGGGGTAATGATACCAGTCTTCCATTCACAGGGAAAGAAACCTTGGGTTATACAGAGGTTAAATAAGTAGGTAAGCGGTGTACACAAAGAATAGGCACAGCTTCTGAGGATCAGCGGGGTAATTTCATCAGCACCAGGAGACTTTTTCGTGTTGAGCTTTAACAATGTACGGAGGACACTGTTCGAGCTAAAAGTTAGTTGCTGTAAAACGATTTCTGGCGAGATCACGGAGGTCAAAGGACTGGTTACGGTGTTCGGTGGACTGAGGACAGTGGAGAAGAACTGGGCTAGAACTTCGGTTGATTGCGATGCTGTCGTTGTTATTCCATCACATGTCTTTAGGGCGGCAACCCCTGGTTTTACTCTAGACCGGTTATCTATGATCTGATAGAGAATTTTTGGGTTTGATTCCATTTTTTCGAGTAAATGTTTTTGATAATTCAATTTGTCGTCAACAACAAGTTTGTTTACCTTATTTCTCAGCAAACGGAATGTTTCCCAACTTTCAGCAGTGCTATCAAGTCGGTGAGCCCGCCATGCAGCGTTTCGCATAGTCAACCATTTTCGTGTTCGGCTTCTCAGTTTAAACGTGTATCCCCTTTTCCGCACCTTCGGAACAAGATGAGAGTGCATTTCAACTGCAATTTTATTTTCGTTTGCCATCCATTGCCACTGACCTTGTACGCTGTCGGACTCGAGACCAGGGTCTGTGACATTCTTCAGAGTAGTATTAAGTTGTGAAAAGTCAATTTTCCTAATCAACTTGCTTGTGTCACTTGTTCTGATTGCCTGACAAATATAATCAAACGTGATAACTAAGTGGTCACTTAGTCCCATAGGAGCTTCATAAGCGAGACTTTCAATCACGTACTCTTCGTTTGTCAGTATCAAGTCCAAGATAGACGGTGTATCACTACCCCGAAATCGGGTATTGTCAAAAATATGGTTGTAAAGTGGAATGTCCTCCAGCAACTGTTGAAATAAAGCATTCAAGGAGTTTTCTGGATAGACTGAATTTTCCTTATAGTTTGGCAAATTGAAATCTCCGATCAGAAGAAGTCTGCCGCCGTATCTTGTAGCCGCTAAGCGTATGTTTGCAAATAATGCTGAATTGTAGGCTTCATCGGCGGAGGGCGAACGGTAAATCACACCCACTGTACATTTTTCTTCCGCTGTTACATTCAGGGAACACCACAGTGTGTCTTGTAGTTGTAAGTCTTCATCAGTGATCTCTTGGCATGACAAACTCTGAACGTGATATAGGGCAACACCGCCTCCTCGAGCCAGGCGATCGCGACGAAGTAGAGACATACCCTCAATGACTACTTCGTTGTCTGTTAAAGTTGGATGGAACCATGTCTCAGTTACGGCAATCACGTCTGGTGAGTGTGTGGTAGTTAGTTCAGTCAATTCGTGTAATTTATTTGTCAAGCATTGGGCATTCGAACACAAAAATTTGACAACCGATGTTGACAGCAAAGACGGTTCGTGAGACAGAAATATCGGAACGGCTCGGTCGGAATCAACAGGAAAGTAATTTATTACGTCGACTCGGATAGAGTCGGCTGAATTCCGTTTTTTCACCAGGTTTGGATTTTTCATTCTGCACAGTATTAAGACAGTCGGGATCATCCGGGCTGTCATTAGTTTCGAGGCGTCCAGGAATTATTTTAATCTCTCGGGCAATTTGTAACGAAATTGCTTCCAGTGTTTAAGAACGGTATCAGACATACTGTCTGTCAGCAGTGTCAGTTTAAGGGGGCGCGGAGCGTTACCCTCGTATTCCGGGGATGTCGGGATCCGAAAAGTATCGATAACAGCAGTATTGTTCGTTTGGATAGTATCGCTAATAAATTTCCATTGTAGTATATCGCGTTTCGAGTTGCACTTTGCGTTTGAACTGGCAGCAGCTTCAGGAACGTTCAGGATTATGAGACTACGTCTGTCACGCTCGTTTACTTTCCCAGTGTTCCTGTTTAGTGCCGATTTTACCCGTTCTGACCAGGGTATGTCATTAAAGATACGTGATGTATTCTCTTTACCATCTTGCAACAAATATGCCGATAATAGTACATCTTCTAGTTCCTTTTCATTTCGCAACACTACCTTGAGCAGTCTCGGTTTGTCTTGATGCGGCGCTTTGAGAGCACGTGTCAAGCGGGTCAGTGAAACCGGAGTGGTCGTTTTTATGCTCATCCTAGTGCACAGTTCCGACCATTTAGCTAAGTCATGCTGCTGTCTAGTTGACAATAGTGTTTCAGTTGCCTCTGGCACATTGGCACAGATAATGCTGAGTGAAACGTTTTTTGAGGTTGGTTTCTTGAACACAACACTTGATGAGGAGGGCTTTAGTTTTGACTTGATTCTATCGTTCTTTTTGGTATCTTGTTAGTATATTCAAAAAAGTCAAAGACACGATTGCCGTACTACTGATTATTCTACTTGAAAATCACACAATAATAACAACAAATTCACTAAAAATGTGAACCAAATCACTTCTCAATATCTAATCGTTCATTGGTCCACTGATACTAATGACCTTACTCTCGACGGGAATCAATTTTCACTTGCGCTGATGTATAAAAGCAAAACATTGAATGGAATGTGTTCGTGATCTTTCTGAAACAACGTTTTCAAGACACAAATGAAATATTGCAAAATGGAATGGAACATATTCGTATATGTGCTGATCACCTTTGCCGCGGCAATCGCATATCCAACCAACGTTAACGATGAACACACAAGTGAAATCGATAATGAACTGATCAAGGTGAACGTTTTCACGGAACCCGAACATGTCCCGACGGTCGAAGTAAGCCAGAGCGCTGACTTCGCAGAACTGAAAAAGGCTGTTTCCGTGGCTTGGCAAGTACCAGCTGACAGACTTCACGTTCGTGTTTTCGGTGATATTTTGCCCGGGGATACAGATCGTCTTGCTGATTGGGGTATAGAAGATGATTCTAAAGTACGAATCGTAATTTCCTGATTAACGCTCACGCGTGCAACGACATTTGAAGAAACAGCCAAGTGAATATTTTTCTGATTGAAACTACCATTCTTGCGCTTCCAAATTTATTTTTCGCTCCTGGCAACATTTCATTCTCAATTTTATTGCTTCATTGAGTTTTTTCTCCAATATTTTCTCACGAAATGCAAACGCATCGCAATAAACCTGCTTTGATTGAATTTGATTAATAAAATTCTTTTGCATAAATTACCGGGTTCTTGAGTACTTCACAAATGTTGAAAATTCCATGTTTACATGTTTTTATTATTTTTTCTTATATATCGTGCTCATTTTTAAAATGGGGTGGAACAAATTTAGTGTTTGACAAAATAAATATGTTGACAACAAGAGTTTGATCTAGTTTATGCTGGTTACACTATTCATGTTAAAGCGCATCACTACACTAATTTCTAGGTGATATCATACTTGTAATAGAGGTTTCATGGTGACTTTGTATCGCTTATTTATTTGAAAGGCGTTATGGTCAAAAACTAAAATGCGTGCAGATTAATAAAAGGCATTGTCCACATCCATTTGTCCGGTTTACCCAAACATTTCGTAGACGCTGACTGTGCTATTTAAGTAAGATTTTTCACAAGGCTGGGACAGCTCGAATCAGTTGAAGATAGTCAGTTTATGTATGTTTATCAAAGCAAGTGTAATCTTTTACGTTTTTAAATATCAGTGATCGGTAGCTACGTATATCACATGGTAGTTAGGCTTAATTCCAGTTTTAAAACTGGTCAGCAATTACACCAGGCATTTATACGTCTCTGATGTCTGGTAATTCATCGTGAAATTATGAAAGAATTCACAGGATATACCACTTTCCAAGATTCATAGTCCGGAGCGGTTTATGGGATAAGCTCCTATTTCCAAAAATGCTTTATTGGCGCGCGTCTTATATAGCCTGTGACAACCAAGTCCAGCTCCTGACCTGCGCGCGTGGTCCTGTGCGACTCGGTGAAACTGCTTCTACTGACAGGAGAAGAGTAGAAGGCGGGTGACCTGCGACTCAAAACCAGTTTGATTCTGGTAGTTGGATCTAGTATGTCCATGAGGGAAGGAAAACCCTTATCTCAAACCTACACTGCCTTGTGGCTACATCCAATCATGGAAAATGCTCTAGGAGTAAACCTCGAAGAAACATCCTGTGCAGGATTGCCGTTAGATGTTCAGAAGTTGTATTTAACTTCGCCATTCCAACATCTGCGACGGCATCGTTGTCTAAACGTACTAGCCTAGCTGATCCTTTGATTTCGGTATGCCGTGGAGAGGGAGCATTTGCTGCATGTGTAACAGCTAGTTCTCCATATTGATCTGACCGTTACGCATGGTAAATTCTGCAGTAATTCTGCAAAAAGTCTCGCCGTGATTTTTGATATTTGTGAAGAGCATGCTATTGGGCGGAACATAATCGCATTCATTTTCTTAACGTTGAAATCATAACTGTTTATTAGGCATTATTTTTTTATACTTTTCGCGTTACATGTACTAAAATTTGAACGATACAGAGAACATTAGCATGGCCCGTGCGCAAGGATGACACGCAAAATCGTGAAGCGCTCCATAATTTTACTACCCGAATCTAATATTAACCTTATCCATCAGTTTCATACAAGCACTATTTGTTTACCGTTTTTTCACTACTTCAAGCGCATGGGGATCCTGATCCTACTGTCCCTACATGACGAGTGCAAACAGCAAACAGTGTGTGATGGAGATGCATGCAAATGAGTATTTTCGCTAATGTTACTTATCAAATGAGTGTAAAACAGCCAGTTACTGTTTGTCAGGTGTCTGTTTCGGGGAGGTGATCATCACTAAACATAGGTCATTTTGAGCTCTTGATGGTGAACCACTTTATGCTTCTGTATCACATCACAACAAATTGCGCGTCAATGCTTGATAAAGTTTGCAGGACCAAATTGTTCAATCGTATTTGCACCAGTAAATGGGGTTAAACTCATAACCATGGACAAGAATGCTCATTTGCATGCATTTCAATCAGGTTTCGTGCTGTTTGCACTCATGATTTAGGGACAGTACGATCAGGATCCACCTGCCTTGAAACCGTGGAGAGATAGTAAACAAGTTGCTCTGGTAAGTCATTGTTGGATAAGGTTGGCACGACTAACCTGTGGCTTACAAGGGTAACTTGTTAGCCATTTTTTCACTGTTGCAAGGCATGCGGATCCTGATCCTACAGTCTCTACCTGATGGTGATGATGATGAGTGCAAGCAGCACGAAACCGGTCCTTGGGTGTGTGTGACGGAAATCCATGCAAATACGGATTTTCGTTTTGTTAATTTTCGTAATTTTGATTTAAAAAAATCAGTTTCAGTTTTGTTTTGCTACTAGAAAACGTGCAGAAACAGTTTTTAGCCGCTGAGCGTATATCACACCAGCAGGGTGATGATCCCAGCAATCCACCATGTTTATTGTTTATCGTCATAAACCCCGAATAGGATGTATAGTCACGTGAGACAGATTGAAGCAATATATGTTCATGCGCTTGTCACGTGCTTCCATAGAGGGTATTGAAATCATACTTATCAAAATCTAAAGTGTACCACGCTAAATTTCAACGAACTTGATGCACTATATCACACCAACAAGGTCAAACTTAGAGACATCAAACAACCAGCGTATCCTGTATCCAGAATCCTGATCTTGACCATTTACAGCGGACGGAATTTGAGATACCAAACCAGTAGGCGGGTATTTAGATTGTAGGCAGACAGATATATCGGTGGGGTTTGGGTTCCATAACACTGTGAGCTTATTCACCTTGCACCTTCGTTCATGGCAGTCACTTTGTCAAAATACACAAATGTGCTACTTATTATTAAATAGTAGTCAAATGTTGAAATGATTATTTAAAGGCTGAGTTCGCATACATTCTCCGTAGTCCACTGGCGATTTGTTCCGTTTGTCAATATCAGGTACAGACAACAAGTTTTAGTTCAAAGAAACTCGATTAATCTTGGAACAATCTGTCCAAAACTTTTGTAATTGCCTTTTACTAGAATTACCACTTGATAATATTTAATCCTCTGGTCATATTGACCGCTTCACCGGGAATCACTGTCTGATTGTGCATTTGAATACATTGGGTCGTTATACAAACTCTGTTTAACGTCAGCTTGAAATCTATGTTTTTAAATCACATTTTCGTTGTTTTACAACTACCCTGGTTCCAAGGTTGTCACGTCCGGGGCGGTTTTGGGGATAAGAGTTCCAATTCCAAAATTGCTCCAACGGCAGGCGTCTGATATAGCCTCTGACAACCAAGTCCGAAGTTTATTCAACTTCGTCCTGCCAGCTCCTGCGACGGCACCGTTGGCTAAACCTATCAGCCTAGCTATTATTTAGGTTCCAGTGGTGCCGTGGACAGGGAGCACTTGTTGCATGGGCAACAGCTAATTCTCCATATTGAACTGCTCTGGCGTAAATCACAAAGCACTGATGGAGAGGGCACTGCATTTTGCTCCTACGATAAATAACACAGTAAGCAGCAGATACCGGTTATAAGCTATGGCTCGACTGGCGTAAAGCTAAGCGCCTGTGGCTGCTTTCGACGGTGGGAGAGACTTTCAGGTCGCATTGGACATCTACCGCCCGACTCAAGCTGGACAGCCCCCAGTCAATAAGGTGCCGTCTCGCCACGGTTTGCTATCCTCATTGGGTGCATGAGGATTAGGAATCAACCGACAAGCAGACTGTTTTTCTCTGCACCAGCGAATCGAAGTACTAAACAACAAATGTCAGTTCTGAAACTAGGACCTGGAACGTCCGATCCATGCTTCAAGGATTTCATGCTTCAAAAGACTAGGAATCGATAAAAAGCTGCATATGCCGAGTCGCACTTTCCACGTTTGGTCCGAAGAAACCTCGAACGAGCGACTGGTTCGAAGCAAAAGCTTCCGAGATGACTGTTGTGTTGGATGAGAAACGCTCATCCTTCTTGTGGTTCAAAGGTATGCCAACAACTTCTAAGAGCAGCTCGAAATAAGGTCCAACAGACTGCAAGGCGATGTGCAAACGACTAATGGACTGAAATTAGCCTCAATGTCCAAAAAGCTGCGAATACCAGAAATTTTCACGATATGTATAATGGGATCAACAGAGCCATTGGCCCAAACAAACTTAAAACGGCTCCCATTGAGTCTGTACCTGGTAACCCGATTATCGACAAAACTCAACAGATGGAAAGATGGGTAGAGCACTTCTCCTCTCTCTACCCCAGGGACAGTACGTTTCTACCGCATGCACTTGAAAATGACGAGCAGTTACCGACCATTGAATATCTAGATACCCCTCCTACTCTTGATTAGCTCTATAGGGTAATCGACCGCTTCGCGAATGGGAAGGCCCCTGGTGACGACGGAATTCCACCTGAGCTCATCAAATGCGGTAGAGCAGTATAATTACAACCTCTTCACCATGTGCATTTACATAGACACGCGAGGTGATGGTAAGCTTTTCAACCTGAACCGGTTGAGAGCACAAACAAAAGCACGGGATGTGCTAATCCGTGACCTGTTGTTTGTCGATGATGCAGCCTTTATTGCTCACTCCCAAGAGAACCTACAGTCGCTAATGGACTGTTTTTCGTCGGCATGCAAAGACGTTAGGCTAACAATCAGCATGAGCAAGACCAAAGTTCTTGGTCGAGGGACTGTATCGCCTCCATTCATCACGGTTGGAAACTGTCAGCTTAAACCAGTACATCATTACATATATCTTGGTTCAACCATTGCGGATAACCTCTCGCTAGACACGGAGATTGATAGGCGGATTGGCAAAGCAGCTGTCATTTTGTCCCGATTGAACTCTTGTGTTTGCGTTAACCGCAAGCTGACTGTAAAGACAAAGATGATGGTAATCAGCGCGTGCGTACTGAATGCTTTACTGTACGACAGTGGAACATAGACCACATACGCAAGACACGAACGTTAACTGAATGCTTTCCATCTACGAAGCATCCGTCGTATCTTAAACATATCGTGGATGGACAGCGTGACTAACGCTGAAGTGCTTTCAAAAGCTGGTCTACAGAGCATGTTCACCCTATTACGTCAGCGCCGCCTGAGGTGGCTTGGTCATGTCTATAGAATGGAAAATGGTCGTATTCCGAAAGATCTACTCTATGGTGAGTTGCAATTAGGAATTCGACCATTGGGCAGACCGCACTTGCGGTAAAAAGATGTTTGCAAAAGAGATGTGAAAGCTCTTCGCATTGACCACGCTTGCTAGGAAGAACTTGCACTTGACCGCTCACTTTGAAGGCATTGTGTAAAGCGTCGTCTGCAAACTGGGAAAGAGCAGATACAGCTCTTGGCTGCTGAACGCAGATCACGCCGCCGGCGTGTAACTCACGCCCTACAACAGAGTTCTGACTATCGTTGCCAGCGCTGCGGGAGACATTGTTCCTCGCGAATAGGACTGTTTAGTCATTCAAAAAGCTGAAAAACATGAAATTCATGCGATTGTGATGTACATCCATGGTTGACATCGACCAAAGGAGGACAACTGTTTGTGTTTTTGGAGCGAGTTCCGGCTGACCCAACACTCACGAATGTGGTAGAAAACGACTGACAGAATGCATCGTTTTATTTACAGCTCATTTGTATATATATGTACAATGAACGAAAGTGAAGCCAAGCTACTGAAGCCAAGCTGCTATATTGATTAGATCGGCGATTTATGTTCACTTGATTAAAAACGATCAATACTTCCAAATCAGTGCGAGTTTTGGCGTGCATAGATTGAACGACCTTGACACCTCCCCCTGCGAAAAAAGGACGTTCACCTTCGGTCTATGTACGCCTTGTTTCTTGGATTGATTTGAAATGATTGAACCATTGTTCTTCTTCGTGTTCGGTATCTTCTTTCTTGTGTCTCGTCTGTGCGATGTTGTTCAGCAAGACGGTTGTCGACTCTTTGCCATTGTTCATCAGTGCTGATAGGTTCATTTTGAGCAACATGCGGTGCCAACGCATGGGAATCGTTATACTGCTTTCGTGAACCACGAGATGCGTTTTTCTGTGAAGCAATCGCCTTAGAGCCACGTGGACCACCTGTACCGCAAACCGGTTCCTCTTTATAGTCGCTTGATCTTGTGAAATGGCCACGAATAAATTTGCTTTCTTTATAGTTTCGAGAACGGTTTTCGCGACGATTACCTTGCTGCCTGTGCGGTTGTTCATTACGAGCGTTGATTGTTCTTGGAAGCCTAGCAGCGTTTGAAAAGACTGAGTTGGGAGTTGTCTGCTTTGTAGAATCATTGTCACTTTGATGCGATTCGTTCCGGTTATCGAAACCATGTTTGCGTATCAACTGTCGACATGTTCTTGATGAAGAATTTGTCTGGCACAAAGTTGCAGGTTTTGTTGAACACAGATCTTTTAAAGGCACACTAAGTAAATTTAGTCGTTCGATCCAATCAATT
This sequence comes from Atriophallophorus winterbourni, assembly GCA_013407085.1. Classification (NCBI taxonomy): domain Eukaryota; kingdom Metazoa; phylum Platyhelminthes; class Trematoda; order Plagiorchiida; family Microphallidae; genus Atriophallophorus; species Atriophallophorus winterbourni. The sequence continues at coordinate 23,879 of JACCGJ010007514.1, forward strand.
CCAAGCAAATCAAGTTTATCATGAGGCGTCAAGTAAACTAAACCAGTTGCTTGCTCACAATTGAATTCAATCTTACAAGTAAATTGTCCGTCAATCCTCAGTGGTTCACCAGAGGCATTTCGCACATTCATTTCCGTGGGATAGACTGTTGGGCAGCCAATCTTCTTCCACGTTGAGCGGGAAATCAATGTGACGTCTGAGGCGGTGTCAATTTGCAACGAAACGGTCTTGCCTTGAATTCTCACTGCGACATATTTACGTCTGCTTGCCAAATCTGCTTCAAAGGTTGCAATGACCGCATTGATTCTGCCCCGGTTTCCATTCGATTTTGGATTATAAAGACTGTTTGCACCGGTCCTATAGTTTTTTCTGCAATGTGACTCTTTGTGACCAATGCGCTTGCACCTGCGGCACTTATAGTTTCTGAACGGACAATCTTTCGAATAGTGCCATCGACCGCAATTCCAACAGGCACTTTTGGGTTGCAATGACTTTTTGGTAGGACTTTGCGAACTACAGTGTGCTGCTGTGTTCTTGTACACTTGAGGATCTATTTTCTGTCCGGCGTTTTCAATCAACTTGGTGTCATGCTTGAGGTTCATCATTCTGTGACATTCTGCTGCAATGTCTTGGAGGGTCATTTCCGGCTCGTGCTCCAGTCTGCTCAGAATTTTTGTTCTAACATCTGCGTCTGCTGGCGATTGAAGACTGCAAACGAACATTAAGCATTTGAACTGATTTGGCGTCATCGAACCGAGCTTGAATCTTTCACACTCTCGATTGATGATAGCAGCATGGGTAGTGTAGTCGTCTGTTGCTTTTTTCATCACTTTGAGACAGTTGTAACGGATGCTGAATAAGGATGATTGTTCTCCAAAGATTGTCGTGAGTGTTGCGATGGTTTCGTCAAAGCTGAACTCTCGAGCACATTTTGGAAGAATGTAGTTAGTGTAACGTTCGTGCTCAACAGGACCAAGTTTTCTCAACATTAGGCGAACATGCCATGCATCACCTTGACCTGCTAGTTCAACTCGGAAAATGTCTTCGTATTTCTGAAACCAAGCATTGAATGTTGTTCCCGATTCTGCATCAAAATGGAACTCTGTGATGGATGCTGCGATTGAGTCAATTGATTGCTGCTGTGTCTGTTCTTTCTGTTCTTCTTTGATATTCAGCTTCTGAGAAAAAAGTTCAATGAGCTGCTTCTGTGATTTTTCGAACTGCGCTTGCTGTTGCTGAAGTAATGCTTGCATTTGCTCAAAGCTGATAGCCATCCCATCCCCGTCGCCAAGTCTGTTGTGTTTTTGGAGAGCGTGTTCCCGTCGCCAAGTCTGTTGTGTTTTTTTGGAGCGAGTTCCGGCTGACCCAACACTCACGAAGGTGGTAGAAGACGACTGACAGAATGCATCGTTTTATTTACAGCTCATTTGTATATATATGTACAATGAACGAAAGTGAAGTCAAGCTACTGAAGCCAAGCTGCTATATTGATTAAATCGGCGATTTATGTTCAATTGATTAAAAACGATCAATACTTCCAAATCAGTGCGAGTTTCGGCGTGCATAGATTGAACGACCTTGACAACAACAATTAACCATTAGCAATTGTGGCAGAAAAGAGACAACGGCTGATAATAGAAGATATCGGTTTCGTAACCCATGCACAAAGACATAAGAACATGATTTTCAAATATACTGAAAATTAAGTTAGCAATTTGTAACCACTTGGAATGATTCGCCACCGAAATTCAGACTGACTTTAGCCAGCAAGCTTGTAGGCAAACTGCGCAGAATTTCCTGACCGGAAAGTTCTTTATTGCTTTCGATAACTGCCTCGTTTCTCGCTCACTTAGCAAGGAAATAACATACAGTTGATTGAGACAGACTATTTCAAATTTATGCTCTCTCTCTCGGTTTTTAGTTAACACATTATTATCATCGCGATAAGCCTGCTCTTACTGTCTGTGCAATCGCTTCAGTGTTGTTGACGAGAAATTATGTGACCTGATGCAGATTGTTTCGACGGGACATGAAAGGTCATCACAAAAATTCAGATTTTCTGATGTTACATCGCATTCACGTAATACTGTCACAAAAGACGTATAAGTTGGTAGTGCCTCAATATTGATTGCATCGCATCGCAATAATTGCTAAGCCTAGCCGTTCCATGAATGTTTGCATCATTTTGCTCTGAAACGGCTATAACAAATCACACACAACCCAACATCGATTCACAAGAATGCAGTTTAAAGAGACGATGGTCAACAAATATTTAATCACATTGATTTCCATTGTGTAACAAAAAGATGTTCCGTTCCATCACACCCATGTTATGAACTTTATGGAGCTTGTCCTCGTTGCGTAGGAATTACAACTATGCAAAGTGTGGTGAAATTAGTCTAATTCTTTCAATAGATCTATTAAATGTTCAGCGTTGTATGCTTAACTAATTCAGATTTTGGTCTAACTTGCGGCGACAAAATACAAAACTATTAATAGCTGCCTCAGTGCAGAATTAACAAATGGCACGATAACAACAAGTGGAATTATAATATTCTCTCAAAATCACATCACTAACTATCAACTGATCAAGTTGCAACATTAAGCTTCGCGCCGGTAATGGTTAGAATGTCATAGTATTCCAAATGTAACATTACACTGAGTGCGTGACATGCGAATTGTAGATGGACTACAATACTGCGAATCATTCTCAAATCCGATTAGAGGATTTGATCTAAAACAACCGGATTCATCCTGATTGCACAAGTTTGAGATTTTGTTTAAATCTATTGTTGGAATCACAGCAGCAACGGATAGTCGCCTAATATCATCTTATACTCTTGAAAAATTATTGGGTAGATACAGTCCTTTTCGCCTTCATCATCTTCTAGAGCATATTAGGATAAATATGATAAGCTAATTCAATCTGACATCTACAATTGATCCCTCGACCAATGAGTCAATAATTGATGTAAGAAAAAAGCATCTGTTCTCACAATCTATGATTCCAAGGTCCATGAATGCAATCGATATTTTAACCCAAACTCGTCTGATAATTAAATAATTGTTTGACATGCAAATTCGCTTTTCTAGTATAAAATTAACCCCCAGTATTTAGCAGAATTTTCCATTTTGCTCAAGTATGGGTTTACCTCCAAAGAGGTAATAAAAATGATATGTGGTTATAAATATTTATTCATTCCTCTTCATTTTGCTAAACTCGCTTTCTAATTTCATTCGCATGTCTGTCTAGACCTAAGTAACCTGAGAAAGAAAAGAGTAAGAAAATGCGCTTGTATCAGCCAAATCGAAAGCCACCATAAAATCGATCGAGATCGCTACACGGAGGGACTATAAGTGTATATGGTATGAGAGCACAAGCCTGATCCATGCAAAGTGCCGCGCAGTCAGGGACTGCTCGTGGGCGAAGATATTGTCAGGTTGCCCAGGCCTAGACAGAGGTTGCCGAGGCCTCCATAAAATCGACTGAGATTGCTACACGGAGGGACTATGAGTGTGGCGATATTCTTGACCTTGCCGAAGTGTAAATATGTGATCGAAATATCGTTTACTGAGAAAACATTTCGACTTGCCAAAGAAATAATGGAGCGAATATTCTTGTATTGGTGGAGGTGAATGTTATTCATCTGTTGTTACAGCATGAGGTACGCACATTTTTAAATTGAAAGTTAGTAAAATTGTCGGTTCTTCTTCGCACTGTAAAATGGTTTCTCTGTGTCATAGTTGAAGGAAAAGATCATTGTTAAGTGAACGTCATGTTTATCACTGCCGCATTCATGCTCAAAGAAGAAGAGGTGGCGACAGCAAACAAATAACATTTTTTTGAGTTTACAAACTTGTGTGGGCAAATCGAGATAGTGGGATGATACACATATTGGTATTCATAGTATTCATGGTTAAAACTGAGGGTTCTGTATGTGATCTCAAGACTATGCTCATGCACGCCTCACACAATCATGCAAGTAGCAAATATCGATAGACTATGAATCTAAGAAGAGGGCTGAAGCACTTTTTTGTCGGCCGCTCGTAACACAGGATGTCGAAATGTAAGTTAAACAGTGCTCAGTGTGGTTTACAAGAGGAACATTGACGAGTAGGACCCGATATATGCAGCCAGTAGAGCATTCTGATTTATCTAACACTACGGCCAATACACAATGTAATCGGATTTATTTATAATTCTCCTGGTAGCATGCGGGCTAGAGTACTACCAGGACACCTATGCCTAAACACAAGACAAATTAGGCTACCCGACCAAACCATTAAGCCCACAAGACACTGGTTTGTAAATGTGTTCGTCTGGTCTCTATCTCTCGGACTTAATATGATGATTGGCATTTTATTCGCCCGGAATACATTGCTGGGTCACAAATATCACGAACTAACGCACCGATTCAAGGTCCAGTCCCCCCCACATCACTCATAATCTAGATCATTTTGTACTGGCACCTTAAACAAACACTGTCGTGATATTGTGCAGCTCTCATCATCTGAGAATAAAACACATCATTAGAACGAATGACATTTTTTACATATTTCACATCAAGTTCTACAATACGTGCATAATATCATAAAAATTAATCTGATAAATATACAACCTTAAACAAATACAGAAATTAGTTTGCGTTTAATTGCTCAAGCCGATTCGATTTATTTCGGTGTTGGACTGGCAATGAGAGATCAATAACTAACCATCTGATTCAAGGATTCAAGGATATATGGTTAAAAAAGTTAATGCTTTACACCACCACAGGATTACGGTATGAATAAAAACATGAAAAATACAATAGTATAAAAGCAATAGTGAATATCAAATGTAAGGCTCACGAATGTTATTCTTTTGCATATGTAAGTCCAATTTCGCTTTAAACGCCGTCAGGCAAGGAGAGTCCACCACATGTTGGGGTAGGGAATTCCAAAGATATATAGCACGTACGGCGAAAAAATGACGTCGACACTCAATACGGGAACTTGGAACGTAAAGGGATAAGGTATGTCCGCGTGTCATTTCCGCATCACACACACCGAGCAAGTGTTTTAGTGGATGTCCTTCGGTAGACACAATTCTATAAGTCAGAATAATATCGCGTCGTATCCTACTTTGGGTAAAGTCGCATAGACCCAGACGTCGCAATCCTTCGGTGTACGGAACATTTCGCAGACCCATCACTAACTTCGTTGCTCTATGATAGATTTTATCGAAGAGAGCAATGTCTTTGCGCAGACAATGAGCCCAGACCTCTACCGCTTACTCCATCGTAGGGCGAAGGTAGACATTCATTATCCTTGGTAACGTTACCAGAGAGAATCTTCCAAATATTCTTAGAAAAATACCTAACAATCTGTTAGCCCGTCGATATATGTTCTGTCCATGCGCTGTGTTCTTCAGGTTCCCGCTAATCCATACTCCAAGATCTTTTTCTAACGAGCTCCATGCTAGATTTTCCGTTCCCAAGGAACATTCTTGCCAAGATGGAGCATCTTACATTTCTGTATGTTGAATGACATGTCATTCACGACGGCCCAATTCGAAACGCTGTCCAAATCCATTTGAAGTTTCTCAAAAAGCTCTGCAGAACTTATTGGCTCTCAAATTTTCATATCATCCGCGAACAGGACCATTTTGGACGATATAAAGGGGGGTAAATCATTTATGTACAGCAGAAAGAGGAACGGGCCTAGCACAGATCCTTGTGGGACTCTACTGGTGGTTTTGAACGTTTGGGATAGCGCTCCGGTAACATCAACTTGGGCGTCGCGATCTGACAGATAGTGGCACAACCATGAGAGGAGTGGATCACATATTCCTAAACGCAACAGTTTTTGAAGAAGCAAATGATGATTGACTCTGTCAAAAGCTTTCGAAATGTCTAGGTAACAGACGTGGATGCAAGAACTTCTATCCAACTCCTTTGTCCAGTCGTCTAGCGCTATGAGAAGATTCGTCAGACAAGAGCGATGAGCTCGAAATACATGCTGCGCTGGCGAAAACCAATTCTGCGATTCAAAGTGTCCAACCATTCTTTTCGAGACTATATGTTCCATGAGCTTAACAGGTGTGA
>JACCGJ010007515.1:0-21849 GCA_013407085.1 Atriophallophorus winterbourni
TCTCCACCCGACGACGGCGACCAGCCAGAAACCGGTAGTGGTGTGTAAGGGATGGGTATGTGAGCAACACATTACTTTGGTCATCCACAAGCGCCTTGAGTGCTTTGACCAAGAATCACTTTGTGATTCTGTGTCTGAACATCGTGGTTCGTTGTACGAACCCTATATAACAGTTGCATACAAGTATAATCTTGTTTACCTTTAATCCACTGTTTCAAGGCTCACTGAACCTGATCTTACTGTCTCCACCTGACGACGGCAAACAGCCAGAAACCGGTAGTGGTGTGTAAGGGATGGGGATGGGAGCAACACATTACTTTGGTCATCCACAAGCGCCTTGGGTGCTTTGACCAAGAATCACTTTGTGATTCTGTGTCTGAACATCGTGGTTCGTTGTACGAACCCTATATAACAGTTGGCATACAAGTATAATCTTGTTTACCTTAATCCACTGTTTCAAGCTCACGAACCTGAGCGTACGGTCCCCCACCTTAACGACGCAACAAGCCAAACCGGTACATTGTGTGTAAGGGATGGGGATGTGAGCAACACATTACTTTGGTCATCCACAAGCGCCTTGAGTGCTTTGACCAAGAATCACTTTGTGATTCTGTGTCTGACCATCGTGGTTCGTTGTACGAACCCTATATAACAGTTGGCATACAAGTATAATCTTGTTTACCTTTAATCCACTGTTTCAAGGCTCACTGAACCTGATCTTACTGTCTCCACCTGACGACGGCAAACAGCCAGAAACCGGTAGTGGTGTGTAAGGGATGGGGCTGTGAGCAACACATTACTTTGGTCATCCACAAGCGCCTTGAGTGCTTTGACCAAGAATCACTTTGTGATTCTGTGTCTGAACATCGTGGTTCGTTGTACGACCCTATATAACAGTTGGCATGCAAGTATAATCTTGTTTACCTTTAATCCACTGTTTCAAGGCTCACTGAACCTGATCTTACTGCCTCCACCTGACGACGGCAAACAGCCAGAAACCGGTAGTGGTGTGTAAGGGATGGGGATGTGAGCAACACATTACTTTGGCCATCCACAAGCGCCTTGGAGTGCGTTGACCAAGCCATCACTTTGTGATTCTGTGTCTGAACATCTTAGTTCGTTGTACGACCCTATATAACAGTTGGCATACAATATAACTTGTGTACCTAACCACGTTTCAAGGCTCACTGACCTGATCTACTATCCTCCACCTGACGACGGCAAACAGCCAGAAACCCGGTAGTGGTGTGTAAGGGATGGGGATTGTCAACACATTACGTTGGTCCATCCACAAGCTCTGAGTGCTTTGACGCAGATCACTTGTGAGTGCTGTGTCTGAACATCGTGGTTCGTTGTGACGACCCTATACGTTGGCATCCAGTATAATCTTGTTTACCTTTAATCCACTCTTTCAAGGCTCACATGAACGCGATCTTACTGTCTCCACCCGACGACGGCGACCAGCCAGAAACCGGTAGTGGTGTGTAAGGGATGGGTATGTGAGCAACACATTACTTTGGTCATCCACAAGCGCCTTGAGTGCTTTGACCAAGAATCACTTTGTGATTCTGTGTCTGAACATCGTGGTTCGTTGTACGAACCCTATATAACGGTTGGCATACAAGTATACTCTTGTTTACCTTTAATCCACTGTTTCAAGGCTCACTGAACCTGATCTTACTGTCTCCACCTGACGACGGCAAACAGCCAGAAACCGGTAGTGGTGTGTAAGGGATGGGGATGTGAGCAACACACATTACTTTGGTCATCCACAAGCGCCTTGAGTGCTTTGACCAAGAATCACTTTGTGATTCTGTGTCTGAACATCGTGGTTCGTTGTACGAACCCTATATAACAGTTGGCATACCAGTATAATCTTGTTTACCTTTAATCCACTGTTTCAAGGCTCACTGAACCTGATCTTACTGTCTCCACCTGACGACGGCAAACAGACAGAAACCGGTAGTGGTGTGTAGGGATGGGTATGTGAGCAACACATTACTTTGGTCATCCACAAGCGCTTTGAGTGCTTTGACCAAGAATCACTTTGTGATTCTGTGTCTGAACATCGTGGTTCGTTGTACGAACCCTATATAACAGTTGGCGCATACAAGTATAATCTTGTTTACCTTTAATCCACTGTTTCAAGGCTCACTAAACCTGATCTTACTGTCTCCACCTGACGACGGCAAACAGCCAGAAACCAGTAGTGGTGTGTAAGGGATGGGGATGTGAGCAACACATAACTTTGGTCATCCACAAGCGCCTTGAGTGCTTTGACCAAAAATCACTTTGTGATTCTGTGTCTGAACATCGTCGTCCGTTGTACGAACCCTATATAACAGTTGGCATACAAGTATAATCTTGTTTACCTTTAATCCACTGTTTCAAGGCTCACTGAACCTGATCTTACTGTCTCCACCTGACGACGGCAAACAGCCAGAAACCGGTAGTGGTGTGGAAGGGATGGGTTATGTGAGGCAACACTTACTTTGGTCATCCACAAGCGCCTTGATGCTTTGACCAAGATCACTTTGTGATTCTGTGTCATGAACATCGTGTTTCGTTGTACGAACCTAATAATCGTTTGCATCAGTAATAATCTTGTTTACCTTCAATCCACTGTTTCAAGGCTCACTGAACCTGATCTTACTGTCTCCACCTGACGACGGCAAACAGCCAGAAACCGGTAGTGGTGTGTAAGGGATGGGGATGTGAGCACCACATTACTTTGGTCATCCACAAGCGCCTTGAGTGCTTTGACCAAGAATCACTTTGTGATTCTGTGTCTGAACATCGTGGGTCGTTGTACGAACCCTATTTAACAGTTGGCATACAAGAAAAATCTTGTTTACCTCTAATCCACTGTTTCAAGGCTCACTGAACCTGATCTTACTGTCTCACCTGACGACGCAAACAGCCAGAAACCGGTAGTGGTGTGTAGGGATGGGTGCATGTGAGCAACACATACTTTGGTCATCCACAAGCGCCTTGAGTGCTTTGACCAAGAATCACTTTGTGATTCTGTGTCTGAACATCGTGGTTCGTTGTACGAACCCTATATATAACAGTTGGCATACAAGTATAATCTTGTTTACCTTTAATCCACTGTTTCAAGGCTCACTGAACCTGATCTTACTGTCTCCACCTGACGACGGCAAACAGCCAGAAACCGGTAGTGGTGTGTAAGGGATGGGGATGTGAGCAACACATTACTTGGTCATCCACAGCGCCTGAGTGCTTGACCAAGAATCACTTCGTGATTCTGTGTCTGAACATCGTTGTTCGTTGTACGAACCCTATATAACAGTTGGCATACAAGTATAATCTTGTTTACCTATAATCCACTGTTTCGAGGCTCACTGATCCTGATCTTACTGTCTCCACCTGACCACGGCAAACAGCCAGAAACCGGTAGTGGTGTGTAAGGGATGGGGATGTGAGCAACACATTACTTTGGTCATCCATAAGCGCCTTGAGTGCTTTGACCAAGAATCACTTTGTGATTCTGTGTCTGAACATCGTGGTTCGTTGTACGAACCCTATATAACAGTTGGCATACAAGTATAACCTTGTTTACCTTTAATCCACTGTTTCAAGGCTCACTGAACCTGATCTTACTGTCTCCACCTGACGACGGCAAACAGCCAGAAACCGTAGTGGTGTGTAAGGGATGGGGATGTGAGCAACACATTACTTTGGTCATCCACAAGCGCCTTGAGTGCTTTGACCAAGAATCACTTTGTGATTCTGTGTCTGAACATCGTGGTTCGTTTTACGAACCCTATATAACAGTTGGCATACAAGTATAATCTTGTTTACCTTTAATCCACTGTTTCAAGGCTCACTGAACCTGATCTTACTGTCTCCACCTGACGATGGCAAACAGCCAGAAACCGGTAGTGGTGTGTAAGGATGGGGATGTGAGCAACACATTACTTTGGTCATCCACACGCGCCTTGAGTGCTTTGACCAAGAATCACTTTGTGATTCTGTGTCTGAACATCGTGGTTCGTTGTACGAACCCTATATAACAGTTGGCATACAAGTATATCTTGTTTACCTTTAATCCACTGTTTCAAGGCTCACTGAACCTGATCTTACTGTCTCCACCTGACGATGGCAAACAGCCTGAAACCGGTAGTGGTGTGTAAGGGATGGGGATGTGAGCAACACATTACTTTGGTCATCCACAAGCGCCTTGAGTGCTTTGACCAAGAATCACTTTGTGATTCTGTGTCTGAACATCGTGGTTCGTTGTACGAACCCTATATAACAGTTGGCATACAAGTATAATCTTGTTTACCTTTAATCCACTGTTTCAAGGCTCACTGAACCTGATCTTACTGTCTCCACCTGACGACGGCAAACAGCCAGAAACCGGTAGTGGTGTGTAAGGGATGGGGATGTGAGCAACACATTACTTTGGTCATCCACAAGCGCCTTGAGTGCTTTGACCAAGAATCACTTTGTGATTCTGTGTCTGAACATCGTGGTTCGTTGTACGAACCCTATATAACAGTTGGCATACAAGTATAACTTGTTTACCTTTAATCCACTGTTTCAAGGCTCACTGAACCTGATCTTACTGTCTCCACCTGACGACGGCAAACAGCCAGAAACCGGTAGTGGTGTGTAAGGGATGGGGATGTGAGCAACACATTACTTTGGTCATCCACAAGCGCCTTGAGTGCTTTGACCAAGAATCACTTTGTGATTCTGTGTCTGAACATCGTGGTTCGTTGTACGAACCCTATATAACAGTTGGCATACAAGTATAACCTTGTTTACCTTTAATCCACTGTTTCAAGGCTCACTGAACCTGATCTTACTGTCTCCACCTGACGATGGCAAACAGCCTGAAACCGGTAGTGGTGTGGTAAGGGATGGGGATGTGAGCAACACATTACTTTGGTCATCCACAAGCGCCTTGAGTGCTTTGACCAAGAATCACTTTGGATTCTGTGTCTGAACATCGTGGTTCGTTGTACGAACCCTATATAACAGTTGGCATACAAGTATAATCTTGTTTACCTTTAATCCACTGTTTCAAGGCTCACTGAACCTGATCTTACTGTCTCCACCTGACGACGGCAAACAGCCAGAAACCGGTAGTGGTGTGTAAGGGATGGGGATGTGAGCAACACATTACTTTGGTCATCCATAAGCGCCTTGAGTGCTTTGACCAAGAATCACTTTGTGATTCTGTGTCTGAACATCGTGGTTCGTTGTACGAACCCTATATAACAGTTGGCATACAAGTATAATCTTGTTTATATTTAAATTGATTATACAGCAGTTCGATCGATAAAGTGGACAAAATTAATCGTCATGCGAGCACACGAAACAGCTATCGAAGCGCACGTCTGACTAAGATGTGACAAAGCAACATCTGACGACTTGCAATGAGTTAGGTGCACATGCACCCACATGGGTACAACGTGACCTATGCGGGTAACCGTCGACGGACATTAGCGGATGTTAATCGCATTTAAATGCAAGGCGATGCGGGTAAATCTTTTAATTACTGCTAATCATGATAGAGAGTAGATAGTTTCGGTAGTACGTACAATTTACTATTTGCCAAATTCATATATAACTGATAGAACGCGAACCAAGTTAAATTAGTTACAAATTATCAGTGAAAACAATTTATTTGATTGGTTGCTTACTCTAATTGTTCACGATCGTGGTTTAGAATGACGAATCCTTTGTATATGAAGAGAAGCATTGCCTAAATTCAAATTCAAAGATTTATAGGTAAAAAGTTAATACTTTACAACACCACATGATTACGGTATTAATAAAACATGAAAAAATACCATAGTATGAAAGCAATAGAGAATATCAAATGTAAGGCTCACGAATGTTATTCTTTTGCATATGTAAGTCCAATTTCACTTTAAACGCCGCCAGGCAAGGTGAGTCCACCACATGTTGGGGTAGGGAATTCCAAAGAAATATAGCACGTATGGCGAAAAAATGGCGCCGACAGTCAATACGGGAACTTGGGACGTAAAGGGATAAGGTATGTCCGCGTGTCACTTTCCCATCACACACATCAAGCAAGTGTTTTAGTGGATGTCCTTCGGTAGACACAATTCTATAAGTCAGAATAATATCGCGTCGTATCCTCCTTTGGGTAAAGTCGCATAGACCCAGACGTCGCAATCTTTCGGTGTACGGAACATTGCGAAGACCCATCACTAACTTTGTTGCTCTGTGATAGATTTTATCGAAGAGAGCAATATCCTTTCGCAGCCAAGGAGCCTAGACCTCTACCGCATACTCCATCGTAGGGCGAAGGTAGACATTCATTATCCTTGGTAACGTTACCAGAGAGAATCTTCCAAATATTCTTCGAAAGATACCTAACAATCTGTTTGCCCGTCGATATATGTTCTGCCTAACAATTGTAATTTGTCACAGGCCCTAGTGGCATACTAATAAAGACACTCTCGGTTTTAAACATGATCTTATTTAAATTGAATTTTCAAATATGCTTAAGGATGTTTACTGATAGCAAATGAATGCCGAACAGACAACAGCGCAAAATGTAAGCAGGGGGTGAGTAACAGTATAATTAAGCAAATTACAAAAAACGTTGGTCTTTTATAAACGCCTCGAGCGCTTGGCCAGAAATCACTTCGTCATTGTGAAAATCGTGGTTCTTTGTATTAACAGTGGCGTGCAAGTATAGCTTTGTTTAACACTTTGCCACTGTTTCAACGCTCACTGAACCTGACGGCAAACAGCCAGAAACCGGTAGTGGTGTGTAAGTGCGGCGCATGTGAGCAACACTTTACTTTGGGCATCCATAAGCGCCTCGAGTGCTTGACCAAGAATCACTTTGTGATTGTGTCTGAACATCGTGGTTCGTTTTACGAACCCTATAAAACAGAGGAAATAAAGAATAACTATGTTTACCACTTATCCACTGTTTCAAAGCAAACGGAGCCTAATCTTACTGTCTCCACCTGATGATGGCAAACAGCCAGAAACCGGTAGTGGTGTGTAAATTTCGGGGATGTGAGCAACACATTACATTAAGCAAATTATATTTTATATGATATGAATGATTAATGCGGACAGTACGGATATTCTCGTAAAGTAAACTTTGAGTGAATCAGAAAGCAATTGTGAACCCCATTGTTTTGTACTTCCCATCGAAAAATGCTCTCGATACTGTTCACTAATACTAAATGTGAATTGACATGGTTTGAAGAGTGATATGAAGAAATAGTACTCAAGCGAATACTACAGTTGATATTAAACTTGATACATTTACCAGGCAACTGTAGCTTTGTAACTGATTGTAAATTAAGCATGCTTATATAAACACTCTCGGTCTTGTAAAATTATTTTTAAAATCCGCTATAATGGATTACTTACAACTTTCCATTTCATACCAGCATTTTAGCCACTCAACTCGTTCACCTTCTCAGTGACGTAGACATGGTCAAACAATGTGAGATCTGAACACTGAACGAGTACATTCGCGAATTGCTTGTCTCGGTCCTATGTAGTAGCTTTAACATTTCTAAGAGGCTAAACAAAAATCCCTAGATTTACGGATTATTGCGATAAGATGCAGCAATAAAACGAGTCTACAATGATAAGATACGCAACTTGGTTTTTATAGATTTTTCCTTTGATCCGATGAACCAATTTTTGATAATCCAAGTCGTACAAAAAGCGGTTCATAAATCCCGTGCCTATGAACGGAAAAAAACGCTGAAGGACAAATATTGAGTCTTAGCATACAGTTGACATACGTGCTTCATCAACTTCAGTGCGGGACGTGATTGGCAAGAGGATTATGCGGCTTAAGCCATTAAAGGTACTGGTCATGCCGAGTGTGGCGTAAATCGTGTAATTGTAACAGTTCTTTATTGTTTTTGTTGCCAGTCGAATGTTGAAAATTCTTTCGCATTTCGACCGTATGAATGCTTAGTATCACTAGTATCTAATAAAGCAAGGTGCAAAATTAACTACGAAGTCGTGCAATCTATGCACAGCTGACCAGGAATAGCAGTGAACGTCAAGTTTGTTTTAGGTGCCACGAGACCGATTTTAATCACCACGCAGTAAACTATGCACGCAAGTGCAACTTAGCGGCGCTTTTTACATGCTTAAAATGTGGCGGTTTCAAAATGTTAATGCTTTGGTACACTAGCATTGACTTTCGTTGGATTAAAAAATTGGAACGTTATAACTCTTGATTTTGAATGCTGTAACCTTTACTCATATATAAAAGAAAATTATGCTAGTTTCAGGGAAGATATGTCAAATGTGATAACCCTATACACCTGCATCGAAAATAAATCCCCGCTACTCGCAGTACTTATTACATGGAATACGACAAGAATCGCATAACCTAAATCTCATGTCGTCAAATGATGGCGTTGAACAGCTTAAAACCAGTAGTGATGTGTACGCGCGGGATGCAAGCACTGCAAAAACCGGTCATGGTTGCGTATAGTTAAAAAGCTGTATTTCACTCCGACGTTTTGCAATATCCAGTAGAGTAAAAATATTTTGATAATCTGAAATCAATCAAGTTTTGTCTTACGCAGCTTTTGATAAGATCATTTGATTGTAACAGGACACGTCCATATGTAGTTCCTTAATTCAGCTTAAGACTACTCAGTATGCGACACCGTCCAAGTTTCTTTGAATAACATTCAAATAGCTTGAAATAGGTCAGTTCTTAACTTCAAAAGTTTATTGATATTGGTCAGCAGAAACCTATCGAGGATACGGAAAAATGCACAAAGTGAGTGCAGTAATTTACCAATCTATCAGCCAACTGTGTCAAGTTTAATCAACAAACACTACAATGTGGGGCCTTCAAATCGGCCGTGCATACAATTAATTTCTCCAAGGGTAAAATGCATAAAATATTTTCGGATCAACTGAGGTCAAATTTGGACGTGCACTTTAGAACGAAGTACGAGATACCGGGACTTGCAGTGAAACGTTTGACCCAAAAACTTTTGCTAGTAAACTGGATCATATGTCAATCAATTAAGACGGACAAGAATCGTTCAGTCGATAAATTGTAACTCGATGTCGGGACATGTTTATCATTTTTTTAATTTGTGGTGAAATTATTGTAACAGCTGAAAATTCGTGTGTACGAATAAAGTCAATTTCTTCTTCTTCTTCATCCTTCAGGCAGCGCCACACAGATTGCTACTTTCAACCCAAGGTTTGTTTTTGAAATATTTCTTCAAGTGATCATGCAGCTAAAAATTGAAGTTGGCTTACATATAATTAGCTAGCAAGACACTAGCTTCGGCTAGAAAGAACTTGCGAATATACATGTAATCACAATTCAATTATTTCACAAGTAACGGTTAGCAAACTTACGAGATGTACCGTTGGATTTACAGATGTAGTAGCACTTCGGGCATTTTTTGTGTTCACCTATTCTCAGGAATAAAGTTTCTAAAGTAGCTAACCCAGCAAAATTTTTTTGCAGATATTTTGTGGATTCTAAGAAAATGAGTATTCCACGTTTCTTTGAATATCGTTGAACCTGCATGGTCTGATTCAAAACACAAACACACGAGACTGGATACTCGAGGTAAAGAAACGACGTAATCACGTGCCACGGTACATGAGTAAACTGAGGGCGCTCCATTACGGTATACGGACCTCATGCGATCGGACATCTAAGTCAATAAAAACCGCAGTAACGGTCTTTGCTTACGTTTCATATAGTGTACGCCTAATGTAGTACACCAAAGCTTGTGTAGAAGTTAAACGTGTGATGTGCGGTACCTCAACTCTGACTATAAACAACATAGATACATTCTTTACATTTTTCACTCAAAAGTAAGTGCTTTTTAGCAATGCGATGTCGCGTTTAATGATCATAATAGTGAAGCATGTAGTTTTGACTAACGTATCTCACACCAATGAGTCAACTGTGCATCAGTAAACTGACTGCCACAAACACTTTGAACATTCCTAAGAAAAAAGAGCTAATAAAAGTTCATGAAGAACACCATAAGAGAACCGATCCCAAAAACGCAGTAAAAAATATTTTATGTAAAAACTTTATTTCGACAGTCAAAATACACGGATTTTCACGAAGTTTCCTCAGATTCGTTGGTATTTTCTTACAGATACCACGTTGCGGACAGACGCAGTCTTAAAAGAAAACAATTTTCAGCAAATGTTTACATAGAGGACGGAAATAAGCTTTGATTGAATGAAATCATCAGCATTCGTTAGCATAAAGTTCATGGTCGACGTCAAAGGATATGCCATAAAATCAGCGAAACGAGAAGAGGACCCAACGCAGAGCAATGAATAATGTGCAGTTCAACCGTATTTTGGATTTTGATACAATATCGAACGCGGAAGTATGGAACATAGGATTGCAGCAGTTTTGGGTGAAATTTTATTGTTTGAAAGACGGTAACAAAGCGAATCTAGCTAACTTAATGCGCAAATGATCGTCACAATGCTACATAACTCGTTCGTTCAGCTTGATAAGTGTACGTTTCGTTTCTAGTATATACTATAGTATATAACCTAGTATATAGATATAGAATATATTATATAGAGATATATATATAGATATAATATATATATATATATAGATATAGATATAATATAGATATATATGGTATATATATTACATATGCAAAATCTGATACAGGATATGGTTGCCCTTCAACAAGGATATTGAAGTGAGCAAGCAGAATATTACATTGCGTAATATGAATCATTTTTCTCCACCTTAGTTTTTTTCCATAGCCTCAAAAAATAATTTTGATTTTGATCAGTGCAAGTAAGTATAATACAAAACGGGTTAAAATTAATCAAACACGATTAATAATCTTGTGGAACAGCGAAGGGTGAGCATCTGGCTTGAACTGGCAACATCGCTCTTCCATAAAACTGTACTGCTATTTTATCACAATGAAGTAGAACTTACTTTAAGCGTTATTTTAAAACGTCTATCCAGGGGGTGCAAAGTTAGCAAAGCGCAAGCTTGGGAAAATATGACACGTGATTTCTATCAAAATCCTTAGGCCAGCTTACAACCAGAATTTCTAGGAAATTTAAACTGCTTAGCATGCTCGATAAAGAGCATCAATATATGAAAGCGTCGCAAATACCTAACCCAGTCATTTAAAGGACGCCGGACACTTAGCCGGAGAAAAATATTAAACCATAGTTAGATGATGTATAATACATGACTGATTCAGGCAACAGCGCCGCACAGTCGATACCTTACAAGCGGGGCTAGTATACTCTCAGGTGGCAGAGGTCGAAAGAGGACAACAAATGAGAAAATGGCAAGTGATTAATGCAGTGTTTTGTACTGCAGTTCACTGGCTCCTGCTTGGTGCAAATCGATTGCTGAACACGGGTTACAGACACAAAAAGTTCCTGCAATCATTGCACCAGTCGTCTACATTTTAAAAGTTCAGAGGATGAATACTGGGTCTTCATGCAGTTAGGCATAAAGCAGGACCATAGCGCTTATCCTACAAAATATTAAGAGCACCCGAGAAGACGTCTACGATGGAGAATTTGAATTTGGGAACATTGGCAGTCTTGTCTTGCGCTATTAGTTATGTGTAATAGCGGTGAAAGGTTATTTCACGCCATAACCTTCCTTATCCAGCAAACAACTTTTTAAGATAGTGAAGTACTTCAAAGGAATTCCTCAGCGAAGCAAGCAGTTTCATAAGGTTGACCAGGCAACCGAATCAAAGGCAGCTCGGATATCGAGAAAATTGCCTTGCCAGGCGCCCATATTTTAGCGACCGACACAGAACGAAGATCTGGTCTACACATTCACGCCCTGATAAAAAACCAGCTTGCGCTTTAATGGAAGTGTCCTCACAAATATCAGTCAGACTGAGAAGGGTTGCAACCAGTATTTCGGCTAACACTGTGATAAGTGATAACCAGCGATAAATACTACAATCATACTGTGCTCTTTTCTATGGACTATATATTAAGAGATTGATTTTATGGTGCAGGTAGGATCTCGTTTGCCCAAACCTTTGAAAATAAAGCAAGAACATTAGGCACGGCTGTTTCACTTTCCTCCTGAAAAACACCGTGTGGACATCACACGATTCGGCGGTTTGTGACGCTTCCGAGATTGGAGTGCTCTTCGCATTTCTTCGACACTATGAGAGACTAACGCTGATCATTAGGAACAATTTAGGGACATTTTAGTGGCACATGCTGGACGGCGCTGATTAAAACACGGACTAAATTATTCGCCCCATCTTTCGAAACGCCTAGATATCTGCCACTTCAGAGATGGTTTCGCTCAGATATTTTGGCCCAGAGACACAAATAATTGAGTTTGAACATTCTTCGCATGTGACCTATTGCAAAAGTTCTTTCCATCTCCGGTGCGCGTTCTTTTTATCTAAACCCTCTCCGACAACTCGGTCCAGATTCAGATGCGCGATGGTCGTTGACGGCTTTTAGAGGTGGAGTCGTAGTGTGCTTGCTTCAACTGTAGCCAATACGAATCCAGCTCGACCGGTTAATTTTTGAAAGGCCAAGCGATACAGAGTTCCGGAATCCAGTTCTAACTAGAGGCAGAAATTAAGTGTTCGTGTCTATTGTGAGGCGGCTTAGTTTTAACTTGCATCCAAAATAGAGAGTGATGTGTGCAGTAATATGATATCAAAATCTACACTGGTACTCCAGTAAGGCCAGCGATTTTTGAAACCACTGCAACACTAGCAGCTTAACGTTATATGGTTGAGTTGTGCCAAGTCTATTGGAAAAGGGGACGCCAAATGATTATATGGCACTTAGGGGTCCTTTGAATCGGTCGTACATAAAACTAATTTCTCCACACATTTTTCTGCTTTTTTCGTTGAATATTAACGATATATGTGGGTCAAATGCATAATTTTTTCGTATCAACTGAGGCCAATTTTAAACGTGCAATTTTGAACGAATTACAAGATACCTGGGATTGTTGCTAAACGTTTGTCCCAAAAATTTTGGATTCGGTATTTGCCAATAAACGTTATCATCTGTGGAAATAATCAATCAAGATGGACAAGAAACATCATTCAGTCGACGAATTGAAACGATGTCGGGACCTGCGCGTCAATTTGTTTTCAAATTTTTTGATGAAATTATCGTAACTGCTGAAAATTCGTGTATACGAATAAAGCCAATTTGTTCTTCTTCTCTTTCTGTATATTTGCGGAAAGTTTGATCATCACAGAGGAAAAACAATCTCACTCCAATGCTCATTCGATCGTCTAACATCACATATCTCTCTCCAATGTGCTAAATTGACGGGTTTGACACTTGGTTACTGAGTTTGAACACATTGAGCTATCCATAGAAAATAATATGAATTTTCCCAATTTTTTATAAGAACGCTGAACGTTTTAGATCCAGCGCTAATCCATGGTTGAACTAGCAAGAAGTGACAACGTCAATAAATCCAACAGATAGGATGCCAGTATGTCGTGGTTATTCATCTGACTGTTTTCGGTACACAATTTAAAACGGGTGGTGAGAATTAAGGTAAGGCATATTTTCCAAAAAATACACAACCAATGCGTGAACCGTTAAATTAAAATTATAAAGTCTCCTTCTTAAACCACTAGACGTCCATTTGGTTTATCAGTACAAGAAATCCATATCAATACAGACATTTCAACAGTGGTTTCAAATTCAAAAATGGTTTACAACCGAATGACTACTTCTTGGTTCACAGGACCTGATCTCTGTTTCCAAATGATGGTGCAGACACAATGTTTGGCATTGTTACTGAGTTTTGTGACATTTTGACAACAGTTTAAGCATAATACACAGTGTATAAGCCATACTAAAAGATTAAAAATATAAAATGAATGATTTAGTATAGGGACAAACGAACTGTTTGAAGTCCTTACCGTTGTCATTAAATCGTCTTCTACTTGTCGCACGATCAACGTATCTCCATTAGGGTGCTTTTGGATTTGAGTGATCTTGTAATCCGAATCTTTTGTGAATGTTGACTACAACATACAATGAGAAAGCAACGCGGAATTAAAAATATCACAGATGAATTATGCAGTGCTATAATAAAAATAGGTATCCGTAGTTCTACGTCACGTTAACGCCTAAAATATTAACTTCATTAACCATTCCTCAATCAACTAAAGTTACGCGTGAACGTGATAATTTTTTTGGCAAGGGATCATTGAAGTATGTACCGTAGATCAATCGCCCCGTTCAAAAAATTGATGTCCTGTTCTTGCTAATTTCTTTTACATCAGACAATGCCACAGCGTTGCTAACGGAATAAAGAACTCTATTTGAAATGTTAGCAAACACGTAGAAAATATTCAAAACGGAGTTCTCAACCGCTTCATTGAAAGGGTTGTTCAAACTAAGATATACATGTAATTCCGCAAAAGGCAGAGTAATGCAACGCATCATGATCATATATCACTGAAGCGATAAGTTTGATGATAAAACCGTATGCTCGTTGGGTGGTAATGATTGAAGATTTCCTGGGGATTATTAAACAGAAAAGTCGAAGGAAAATGGATTAAGTGAGAACAAATCTCATGCGATTCTTTCAGCGAGATTTCGCCTTGTTTACAGAGTTTAACAAACCTGTGATAAATTAACACGAAAAAGAACAATGCACCAATGGTATTCTAAAATGAGGTAATAAAAATCTAAAAATATTACATAAACTATGAAGTAGAGGATGCACTACAAAGGAAGAATTGGTCAGAATAAATCTTGTGTAACTTAATGAGACTGAAGAATATGGAGCGACGCATACTAAACAGGAATATGCAAGAGCAACTGAATGTTTGGCGCATGCTAAATAAAAACGGACAAGGTGCACAAATTGTAAAAACATTTGTTTGATAAATTTGATACTGTAGAATATAAAACTGCTGCTACAGGAAATATTACGTGTTTATAAATCATAGAAAAACATTGTAAGCTGACATTCAACGAATAGCACGTCGAATAATACCGAGTAAAACCAACCGAGCTGTATGAAGAGCACGGTGAATCAGAACCTCAAAACCCGAGCCGATAAATACAAAACCAAAAATTTGAAGGAAGATGCATTTCAAAATCTGCGAACAGTCACCAAAAGAAAAGTTTAACAGCATCTTTTGAAGCCGAGCACGAAATTTGGAAGCATTTGAAAAACATCGCTTAGAATTATTCTCTCACGACTAAATGAAGTGTGAAATCAGGAACACTAAATCTAGATGTTTTAGTTAACACAAGTACGTTAAATTGAAAAGGTGGAAATTGTAAAGGGTGGCGCTTGTATAGCTAAGTCATGGTTTAAACACCGCCGCTTTTACAGCTATCAAAAAACCCGCCCAAGCCAAGTTCCTCAGCACACAGACAAGTGCAAAATATGTATACGTAAAGGTAGCACTCTGCCGAGGACGTGAAATTATATCAGATACTGCTACGTGTATTGGAAAATATATAAGCCCTGGTAGTATAAATGTACAAAATACAAAGCCTGATCCAGGCAAGTGCGCAGTCATAGAGTGCGGTTGGACTAACATACTGCCTCTGCATTCTGATAGAGAAATAGAAAAATGAATAACTAATTATTGTGATATTGACGTATACTAGATTGCGTGAATGAAAAAGACTCAGAGAAGCTATAAAAAGTGGTGAACGCTCAAATAAGAATGTAAAATCCATTGGAATATCTCGCTTATTCTGTATTGCATGTATTAAATCGTTGCATATTCCGAATATGCGCTTAGGTGAAAACATTATCAGGTTTAAAGACCTTGGCAAATATACGAAGGTAAAAGAGAAAATAGCACTGAAACACCAGCGAGTTTCCACATGCAGCAGGATTACCTGTTTATCCTATCGTTTACCTAGATAAAAACAATATTCATCTCTCATTCGGCTCATTGTGTTGTCCGAAATGAATAAACAGTGCAACATAAAGAACATTAACGTTGGGTTGAAAACAAATCGAATTCTGCAATAAAATGGTTATGTTATGTTTTTCGTGAGTGCAGCATGGGGTAGGCAAAACGAATTAGCCATTTCTTCGAAAAACATCATCAGCCCACGCATAGAAATCGCCAACGCTTTCGGCCAACAGCACGGGTGGCAAACAGCTATGATAAAATTATGCATCGCTAGAGTTAACTAGACAGTGAACGAGACAATATGCAGGCTGACCGATGATTAACAATGTCTGGAGTGATTTCAAATGTAACGCAGAAACAAATCGTTTAACTCGTTCCTCCAAATAACCAACGAGAATGTCGCTACTAATGTATGCCGGATGCTTAAATTTCGATTGTATTTTGAGTGTGATAAGCAACTTTATCGTTCGGTGCAACAAAACATGTCGATCAACAATGCAGCTTATGTAAAGCCAAGTGGTAGAAGTTGAGAAAACAACGATTGAATATAAGATAAAATTGAAGTTTTAGATAATTAATTTATAATGAGGACGACAACTGACTTCATAACCGCACAATAAATAATGGAAATTAGTAGGATATAAACTAACAAGTATTCATACCTTGACATCACGCCCGTCTTGAGTGGTCTCATCAAATTCTTCACCGAAGGTGAATGAAATTTCCGTAACTTTGAATGCGGATTCAGTTTTCATGGACAGACCATTGGGGCCATTTTCGGTAAAAGTAACGACAGGTTTCGTGGCATTACCGATTTTACGAACGAGAAAAGAGACTCCTGCAAATTAAAATAAAAAAGATAACTACCTAGTTCTTGCATTAGTTTGTCGAAATTATCCGACTCCACAAGTTTCCATTTTCCAACAAAAGACGACATCACGGTGATAAAAAATAACTTAATTTGCGCGCAATTTAATTCAAGTTCAAGTTTAATTTGCAGTTCCGAAGGTGGCCAAAAGCACATCGAATCAATCCAGATTTCCTTTCAACGAAATGTGGTTAAGCACCTGACACTTTAGTATCGCTGTATTCATTTTGTAGATTCATATGCTTTTGTTTCCGAATATACCGAATGTAATGAAATTTTTTCAAGCATCGACAACTTCCAAAACCTATTTTCATATGTCCATCCGGAATCTTCTACGATAGAGAAGTAGAGATATTATCTCAATGGTTTTTGATACATCTCCTTGTAGCTGATGCTTGATGATCCAAGATCGGTTTATTTTGTCCTCACGGTGAACGACCTTTTTAGTTTCCACTGGAAAGTCAACGATTGTACGTACAATTCTTTTCACAATATATTCCGAATTGCATTCTGAAATGAGAGTATTATGGGGCACAGTTAAACTTCTAACAACATACATTGATACACGATAGCGAACCGTTCACCTAAGTGTTAAGAAATGCTCTTGCTTAATTCTAATTCCTAGTGCAAATTATATTCGGTTGTATGACACATGCTACGCGTTCTTCAAAATATTGACACGCGGATGCTAATCTTACTGTCCCTACCTGATGAGTGCAAACAGCACGAAACCGGTCGTGGGGTGTACGTGATGGAAATGCATGCAAATGTATATTTTGACAAAATGTGCTATATAATATCGTCTGAAGTGTGATTTCTCTGAAATACAAAAGATCAGCACCAATGCCGGTATCAGAATCATATCAAAAAGCGATGCTCAATCAAGTCAGAATGATGACACCGCTACTATCGAAATTATTCAAATAAACAATCATCACTGCCTCAAGTGGTTAGAGTGAAGCGAAGAAGAGTATACTCGTGAATAGAGAATGGGAAATGTAATACCAACGGAAGGTGTTTTTTTTTCATGTTGTGTGTCTTAACGTTTGGAGAAACGATGAGTGGTGATGAAACACACTACAATCTTTCAACAGTAAAACTGTAGGACCTCTATTTTTCGGGTATTTGAGAATGAGTTTTTTACACGATTTTGTTTCTGTATATACAGGGCAGTAATATGGGTATTGATAAGATAAGCATTTTTCTCTAATGGTCAAGTATATGGAAACACTATTCCGTAAAATTTTAGCACTTATGATTCGACTAACTCCTCGGACATCACTCTAATTCTCCATAATATCAGAGGCATATGTGGACTTCCTTGATTATCACCTCGGATTATTCAGAGTTGAAATATTCAAAATCATCGTATCGTTTCAATAAATGTCAAGCTATTAAAACTTTTACAGTATGTTTGGCACGAACAACCGTTTTAATCACATTTGACCAAAACTTATATAGATGTTTTCAACTAATGGTTTCAATCACACTCACTAGAATACAACAGAATTTTCGATAAAATGAATTTTTTTTCATTCCGCTAGTTGACAAATGAAATAGCTAAGGATTATATCCCTTTCCGCAACATAGTACATTGTTTAAACAGACCAATATTACGATAGTGAATTCGCTCTTCTTTAAAAAAATCCAACTGTAAAATGTTGAAATGATCATTAGAATTTAGAAAAGGTCAAACTGTTTTTTCGAACGGGCTAACTACAACTTCTTAAGTGAATGTGCATAGTGATGTGAATATTATGAAGTTTCTCGGTACATTTATTTGAATGAATTTAAAACGTCTTGTTACATTTTATTATTGAAAATATAATTGCCAGCCTATAATCCAGAAGAGGTCAGATGTTTGTGACATTTATTTGTGGATCACAATAAGAACAAACGATTTGGCATGAAAGACAATTTACTATACCAAATTCAACTAAGCGACTCGTGAGTCTAAAGAGATCATCCTGAATGGATATACTAAATGTACACTGTACATAACACATGCAATTTTGAGGAAGTGCAGTTACTTTTACAAGTTGGTGAAAGTATTTTTGCACTTAATCACATTTTTTGAAATATTTTAGAAGGTAATTAGTAAAATCCCTCAGCTGAAAATTAATTTCCGGTCAACATGAAAAAAACGAGATTCAACCATTTTAATCGACTACAATATAAATGTGAATCATCGTTTACTTAAAAAGATAATTAGAATAAATTATGAAAACTATTGCGAATACTAGTGACTAGATATACCCTTGCTTACTTTGTATACATTTGATCTGTTTTACTAGCGTTTCATAGACTTGTCACAAGATTGCGTTTCGTTAAATCGCTTAAGCATAATTGAATTTCAGAATTATTGGCTAATCTTATTCAAACTCGATGAAAATATTTTTGTTTGACTTATTAACCCAAAAACTTTGGTAAGCTATTCCCATATAGAAGAATATCGGAATTAAGCCTGATCTTACAATATGCACCGGAGATTCAGGTTCAATAAGAGAACCTTGACTGAACATTCTTCAGTCTAATCTCTCAGTTATGGAATAGAAACTATGGAATTAAATGAAGAGCCACAATATTTAAATGCATATCGAGATTAGACTTTTCTAGACATTGAAATGACACAGCCAATTATTGCTTCCAAGAGTATTACATGTACTTCGACAAGTAATAGAACTGTATTACTAAGGCTTCAACTAACTAGTGCATTTTACCCACCGTAGCTCTTACTATTAATTTACGGACGTTAAAGAAAAATTCCTCCATTTATTAGACGTTCAAGGCAAGACTCTACCATCAATTAAATTATAGTGCATGATCAAATAAATCCGAGCATTTCATGGAAAGTTAAATGCTTAATTCATCCAATTCGAAGTATATTTATAAAACTGTAATAGCCCATAGCAACCATTTCTCCTTTATAAATGCAGTTTGACAACAATCACAATACTTACACGAATTTTACACTCAATTTTCTATGTTTTTAATCCCGTAGAATGAAATGCGAATTACCAATAGATTTAAGCTGTCCGTGTTGTCCTACCGAAATCAGTCCTAAAACCAATCTTGCATCTAGAATACATGAACGACTTATCTACTTTCATGCAATCTTCAGGACTTATTTTCGCTAAAGTCCCTGTAGTGCACCAGTCAGGCTAGTATAAAAACACGCAGTATAAAAATAAGCGATGTGACTCACGAACAGTTCTTCTGATCCACGTACATATAATCCGCAATCCTCCTTTGGTAATTCCTTGTTGTTCTTGTGATGGAAATGGATTAAACTGCGAAATATGGCTTGGAAAAACCATCGCCGGTTAACCACCGATGCTACATTAGAGACCTTTCAAAAACTAAGAAACCAGGTCACTAAACTTATTGCTGAAGACAAAATACAGTATCAAGCTGACATAATGTCTAAAATGAAACGGAATCACAAGCTTCTTTACCAGATTGTGAACAAGCAGTGTTCAGTTAAACCAGGAGTTGCGGCCTCACGATGCCCTCTGGAATGACCAAAAATGTAGCTGACACCGCGGATGTTCTAGTAATTTATTATGCTACAATATTTTGTCCAAAGGAAAGCGTGGATATACAACTGGATCCAGAAATATCGCATCATCTATCATTAACAACATTAACCATTACCAAAGAAGAGGTGCTGAGAACTTTACTCTCATTGAATTCCAGAAAATCCTCTGGTTATGATAAAAATTAAAAAAAATAAATAAATTTTATTCTTGGAAATCCAAGGCATGTTAAACATGATCAATAATTTCCAAAAGCTTTGGACAATCAGATTATAGTATGTACATTTGCCATACCAATTTGTTCAAGGTCATTTGTTTCAGCGGAATTTAACGTTCAATAAATATAAAGGTAACGATATTTAAAGTTGTTTCCAGGTAATCGGTACGTGATCTGATATATAACGAAAACACAACTATTGCAAGGAAAAGTCTTGAGTGTTTTCGGCAACACTAATGATCAACGGATAAGGTCCATCAAAGATGCGCGAATAATCTCCATTGTTGATGTTCCAAACTTTTTCATTTTGATTGTTGTAAATTGATTGAACTTTCCTGACCATGAGCCGTTTTCTTGTCCGCTAGGCGAATTTGGTTTATTCCACTAGTTTGAGGTCTGGGGGCCAGTTTCATTTTGGTGCGGATTAGGAATTTTGTTGTGGAGAAAAAAACCAGAGGCGAGAGAATGTTATTTCGAACGTTATGAATGTTTATTTAATATCAATAACCAGGAATGCCATTATTATATAAATCATCAGGTCATTCAGTCCTCTCCGTGCCTGGTGGCACATGAGGCAAAGATAACTTCACGCCAGTGGTTCTGGTCTGTCGCTGCTTCCTTTGCCGTCTGCACCGTGAATCATTGTGTATGTAGTTCGCGTTCCAACGTTCTGCGCCAAGTTTCCTTGGGCCGTCCCCTTTGTCGTTTACCTTGCGGATTCCAGTGCATGGCTACCTTCGTATGCGAACTGGGATCCGTCCTGCAGACATGACCGAACCACGGATCTGTTGTCATCGTTTCCGTAGCAATGTAGGTTTTACGGGATAGGGTTGCTAGCCCTAAGCCCAACCCTCCTCCTTTCTCAGACGGGCTTGGGACCGTCCTTGGGGGAGTTTAAATCATCAGGTAGAACATTTAAATTAAGAAGATTGCGAATTTTATCAACGGTAAGATATAAAGCTAGATGTGATTTGAATTCATTTAAAGAGGAACTGAGTCTTATATATTTTGGAAGAAGATTCCACAGTTTAGCATATTTATTCAAGAAGAAACTGTACCTTACTTTAGTACGAAACCTTGGTAACTTAATAGTTTTTTCACTGTTTCTCAAGCTATATTTAGAATCATGCCGTATATGAATATTCGAACGTATTTCCATATCCGTTGACAGTATTATAAAGAATAAGATGAGGTTATGCTTAAGTCTGCGAAACCATAGAGGATCGAGTTTCAGTTGTATACATCTTTCTCTATAGGATCGTTTAGTGGTATAGCCGATTATTGATTTTGAGAAAGTACGTTGTATCTTTTCTAAAACTATGCTATCGGTTTTATTTATATTAGTATATATTA
>JACCGJ010007523.1:0-15438 GCA_013407085.1 Atriophallophorus winterbourni
TATAACCTTGTTTACCATTTATCCACTGTTTCAACGCTCACTGAACCTAATCTTACTGTCTCCACCTGATGAATGCAAACCGCCAGAAACCGGTAGTGGAGTGTAATTTCGGGGATGTAAGCAGCACATCACTTTGGTTACTCATCTATCAAATTTTGAAATTGCTCTAATAATCTCTTGAACTCTGCCAATAAAAATGTACTTGCATGTTCTCTCGAAGGAGACACCGTTAATTAAACAACGAGAAATTTGTTTTTTGAACTACTTTATTCTACGATTGAACTAAGAGCAAAATGTCCCAAGATCGAACACGCATTTCACAAGTATGGATGAACCTTGGGCAAAACATTATTTGCGTCGTTCTTGAAATTTTCCAGAGCCTTGCCAATCCACTCTACTTGCTCCAGTACCAGATCGACCTCATTGAGTAGACCTTGGCAACGAGACGATGTGCCAATTGGCTCTCCGTCCGGTGACAGCCGTTGATCGACGTTGTACAAGACCATGAAATGTGGAGCTGTCACACATCCAAGTTCAGACAAGGTCATTCGTAGATTCGAAACCGCATGAACTCCTTGGTCATGTCCTGTACATTTTTGAACAAAGAGATGGAGAAAATATTGAACATTGCGAGAAAAGTTAGAAAATTAAAAGTTTTCATACTTAGGAACATTGTGATAAAAGAACGCGGTATGCTACATCTAGAAATTCTCAACAACAATGGCAGTTATTAATTACGGAGAACGTTATATGGAATCACGATCAAATAACTAATGAATTCATATGACAACTAAAACTGCTCATAGGGTTGTGCTGAAAATATTGGTAAATTT
The DNA here is from genome assembly GCA_013407085.1 of Atriophallophorus winterbourni. Lineage (NCBI taxonomy): Eukaryota > Metazoa > Platyhelminthes > Trematoda > Plagiorchiida > Microphallidae > Atriophallophorus > Atriophallophorus winterbourni. The sequence goes on from JACCGJ010007523.1 coordinate 834, forward strand.
TAAAATCCACCACATTCGATTTTGGGCTTCAAAATATTGGAATTTAAAGCACATTTCGTATGACATTTATGACGAATCTCAACCAAATTACAAAGCGACGCTTGAGACCTAGCCAATTTGTTATGAATCCCATTCCAAAATGCCCATTTCCGAACACAATACACGAATCTTGGCAAATGTGAATTAGACGTGATTTTCGAAATTCAATTTATTGTGGTGCTGGTTCTGGGTGTTTGCTATTATCAGGATTAGACAGTTCGGCGACCGTTGCAACAAGGTAAACGTAGAAAAGTATGTACAAAATGTAAAAATAGAAATATAAACAAAGTATCACATTTATTGTTGTGCTCAAATCCCCCTTGTTGACATAAATTCTTTAACTCACAATGCTCACTAACTAGGCATTTGCGCTTTCAAGGCCCCACATACAATTTTAGCAATGAAGAACGACTAAAACCAGTTATTCCGTGAGTATAAGAGTACGCCGTCCGTAAATAACTCCATGGATTTAAACATGTAGGTTTGGATGACAAGACAAGAATTCCCAACATATAAATGCACCTTTTGTTGCTATTTTAATCCTTTAAAGAGCACACAGTGACGCTGAACGTTTGCCCACATGAAGAATCTTAGCATAAATATGTAGCCATCGAATTCGAATAAAATTCAAGGAAAATAACCATTATCTTTTCCTTAGAAGGGTTTTTGAGGTCATAAATCATGACAGCAACATAACAACATTACATCTAAGTCAATAAAAAGTCGAAAATGATGATGAGGCTTTAGTTAACGGTTGCATGTAATATTAAAATTGACCAAAATGGTGCTGTAAATCTGTACGGTAGGGTAAGTCACTGCTGATGCATTACTTGTACGTTGAACATGCTTAGGTGGGACACCAGATGATGTGCCACAGTTTTGAATTGATTTGTTAACTCAATCGGACAATCGCTCAGAAGTCCGTGATCTATATATGCTTGTCTTGTTGAGGTGAAGGTATGAAGAAACGAGTGAAAACGCAACACATTACAATTGCGAAATAACAGATGAACTAAAATATTTTTGAATTGGACTGATGAAAATATGTTTATGGGATAATTTGATAATGTATGTGCTGTTAGTATATTAATGTATATAAGAATGAATGGATTCATAATTATAGTGGGTGTGTAAAACGTTCCTATGCGCAAATGCTAAACTCATGCAACCACTGAACAAAACCTTACGCTTTGAGTAAGATATGATTCCGGCTGGTTTGTATGCCAATGCGAAATGCGGTAAATAGTCGATCAGATTTTTCAGTGCCGACGGCATTGCTGCGTTACATTCTCCTGTGGTGAAAATCAACTGAGAAGCCCCGCTGACGGTGTGAACCAAATCTTTCAACGTTTCTGGCGCCTCATTCTCCGGATCGCCGTAGAAGTGATATGGCGTGGTCAACAGCGGTAGTTGTACGTTCAATGGATCTGCAAGTAAATATAAATTTAATCGATACCGATTGCTAGATATACTAACCGATGACATGGACCTCGTGACCCCTTAGTCTTAAGCGGTTTTCCACTAATTTCAAGACGCGATTGTTATCTCGATTCGGTCGGACGGAACAAGCGAATATCAACGTGGGTCCCATTATCGAACTGTGAATAACTAAAGCTGTTTGCTAGCATATAAATTATCACTGTCCTTAAATGCCGTGCGAACGTGTTGTACTCAACGTGTACTGGATCAATTCTAGATTAGGCTGAGGTCATTTTTGTTTAATTTAATTCGATTTGCATGTACATTGGAACGTTAAATGACTAGTTTTTACTTGAGAATATGCTTGTATTGCAGAAAAATGTAAAACGGAAGGTGTCGTGTGTGATTGATCTGTTGATGTTTACAGGTGATAGCTTCACGTACTACTATGCGGCCTTGTACAGTACTGTGCCATCTTGTAACATTTCAAATGCAAAGCCTCACAGAAATAGAAGTAACTAAACAAAATTAGAAATTAAGTTAGGTTCAAAAATTTAAGTGCGGCATTATTTAAAATATTGAAATAAACCAATGCTAGTTCATTGAACAAGCAGCTATAAATTAATGAACTAATAAGTGAAATACAACATGGGCTTAGAAAAAATGACCTTGTTTAACAAACGTAACATTATTTATGCTAGCTTTGATCCGAGCTACTAGATGATATTCGCGCTGTCAGCGTGTTACATTGTTGTTGTTGTTGGTCTCTTTCGGTCGATGTCGACCATGGATGTACATCACAATCGCATGAATTTTCATGTTCTATAGCTTTTTGAATGACTAAACAGTCCGATTCGGGAGGAACAATCTCTCCCGCAGCGCTTTCAACGATAGTCAGAACTCTGTTGTATTGCATCAGTTGCACGCCGGCGGCGTGATCTGCGTTCAGCAGTCAAGAGCTGTATCTTCTCCTCTCCAGCTTTCAGACGACGCTTTACACAAATGTGAGCGGTCAAGAGCAAGTTCTTCACAACTCGCCGGGTCAAAGCCAAGAGCTTTCATATCTCATTTGCAAACGTCTTGTACCGCAAGTGCGGTCTGACCAATGGTCGACTTCCTAATTGCAACTCACCATAGAGTAGATCTTACGACCATTTTCCATTCTGTAGACATGACCAAGTCACCGCTGGCGGCGTTGTCACAATAGGGTGAACATGCTCTGACAGCTGCTCTGTCAATCCGCTTATGAATCTACGTGTCTAGCAAGAGGTTATCCGCAATGGTTGAACCACGGTATGTGAAAAGATGTACAGATTCAAGCTGACAGTTTCCAACAGTGATGATGGGAGGCGATACAGTCCCTTGACCAAGGACTTCGGTCTTGCTCATGCTGATTGTTAGCCTAAAGACTTTGCATGCCGACGAAATACAGTCTATTAGCGACTGGAGGTGCTCTTGGGAGTGAGCAATAAAGGCTGCATCGTCAGGTTGAAAAGCTTGTCATCACTTCGCGTGCGCAGGTAAATTCATTCTGTCCTCGTCCTGAAGGCGTGCTTCAGAAGCATAGCCAAGAAATTGCCAAACAGCGTGGGAGCAAGAACACACCCTTGTTTGACGTCTCGGCAAATTTCAAAGGATTCTGAGCTGGCATGTTACATATTGATATTTAAAAATGAGTTTGACGTGGAATTCATATCCTGCTCTCGTCGAAACCCCTTGTCTACCGAGTAGACGGTAAGCTTCATGTATGTGTAAAATAATGGTTGGTATACCGTAAGATGTATGTGCAGGTTAAACTGAGGCTGCAGACTTCCTTCAAGGGTCATGTGATGTCCTCGGTTCACTCATGTTTCTAATATGAACGGCTTACTTTATTTGCTACAGTCGCTGGAGCTTATCTTCGCAAATGACGCGAAACTTTGGCGGACAATAATTTCCACGCTTGACTTACTGAACTGGCAACGAGTACTGGCAGTGATGTGAGTTGGCTTCAAAATAAGAAAATGCCATTAAATGGCGTGAAATATGGCTTATTGAAGCTTAACAACAAATATAACAATGATTGTGATATCCCTCGAACTGTTGTTCAGCGCAACTCTTATAAGAAACATTTAAGCGTCATTATCCAGTCAGATTTAGGAAAATCAATTCAATATCGCCGTACTGCTGACAATATTAAAGGCAACTTGGCTCTCTTCAGAAGATTCTGTTTGCTCTTTCGCCGACAATATCGTTTGTGGGCTGATTTCAGCTGACATTCGGTCTGATAGTACGAATGTTGCACAAGAACACGATATCTGGTTTGAAAAAATAACAATTCAAAGCAATCGTCAATACGAAATACAACGATGAAACTGATTTTTATTTCACAATACTTGGGAAAAACAATCTTTCATTTGGTCATTTGTCACACACAAAACACAGCTGGATTATCACCAGTCCAAACAATGGCAAGAACATAACAGATTGATCTGCCACAATCACGCGATTTCTGACATTATGTACTATTGCCGAACAGTTTACCTACTCACGTGGTGTTATCTCATACTGTTCAAGATTCTGAAAACTGTCTCGATGCCTACATGGAGAACTATGCTTTTTCCTCTGATAGCTGATTTTTGACAATTATTTATGACGATTTTTAATATCCGACGCAATGTGTTTATAAAACAACGCTATCCGCACTTTAATACGGATAAGTGTATGGGTAAATCAAAAACATGGCGCTCATAATAATATTAATAAACGCGCAGTTTGAACATATAAAATTCAATTTTGTTGTTTTTAATAGGTATCGCGACCAAAATGATGCTTGGCCCGTCATCAATTGAAACTTACAGTTAAAATGAAGAGGATTGAATAAAAAATCAAATATACGAGGTTCATATGAAAACTTGTTGGTAAATATGACGTTCAAGACAAAGTTGCTAAACTAAACTATTCAATTTACTTTTAAGGTCTAATTTAAATTCATTCCCATCGAACAGGTTGTGTGAAAATACAAAATGTTTGGGCTACGAACTGAATTATTCAACCGTTTATATTACTTTCTTAAAATAGTAGTTTAAACTGTGGATATCCAAATCTCGTAAGTTAATTCAGTTTACAGATTTATGCTAACTCACCACTTTGTCAGATTTATTAAGTAGCCGGAGCTTTTCAGAGCTGAACATAATCCCATCATAATCGATCGCTTCTTTCTGAGTTACCAAAGGTTTACGTTACGTGACTAAGCCACGTTTGCGACTTTGATTAATTTAGACTCACCGAGACTAGTCTCGGTTAACTGATCGATACTTTATGATAAACTGTATAAAATTAACGGTAAGCTATTTGGAAATATGATTTAATTTTGCACTAAGCAGAGTCTTTCTAACAGGCCAGCGTTTCAAAATTATAATTTTGTCGTTTCAGTTAATGAATCATGTACCATTCTTGAGAATAAATAAAAAAATATTATTTTTGATTGCATTATATTTGTGTTCTGATCACCCTCAATGATCATGTGTAGCTACAATTGAGGACGTTTAAAATATTCATTTGCATGCTTTTCCGTCATTCACACCCCACGACCGGTTTCGTGCTGTTTGCACTCATCAGGTAGGGACAGTAAGATCAGGATCTGCATGCGCTTGAAACAGTGGACGAATGGTAAACAAGGAGCGCTTGTATGCCACTGTTGGATAAGGCTGGTACGACCAACCTGTTCAAAGCATGTGTCCAAACACATGTTAAATGGGGTTAAACCCATAACCATGAAACAAAATATTCATTTGCATGCTTTTCCGTCATTCACACCCCACGACCGTTTTCGTGCTGTATATATAATAGATATATATATATATAATATCTATATATATATATATATATAATATATATCATATATATACTGGCTTGGTAACAGTTGATGTTGGTTAAGATAATAAAAGATCCCAACCTAATCGTTTTTAGGGGCATAGGTTCGGTGTAAAGATTTTGATGAGTGTCGCCTTCACAGTCTGAAGGATGCTCAAACCAAGACATTTTGACAAGTTGCAAAGAACCGTGTCAGTGAATTGGAACACATTCACAAGTTTCACTGGGTGGCACGTGTCAACCAGATGGCCTATTTTCGAACTGCTTACAATCTAAGAACAACATTTGCTAAACAATGTTGAATGGTGTTCAGACTGTTGCTTCACTAGTTTCCGCGTCATTAATGGGCAAAGAAATCTCGCTCCACAGGAGTTAGAGCGAGAGGAGCAACCTTTCTTTAGGTGGATCGAATCGAATATTCTAAAATTATGGTGTAATTTCTATCGATTCGGTCTGATCAATGGAATCAAACAGCGGTGAACAGGATGCTCAAAAAATCATTTCATTCCATGATAAAAATTTCTCAAAAATCAAAACAAGTTTGATTCAGATATAAGGGTGAATTTTCGGAGCACGTTGAGTGCCGATTGAACGGTGCCTAAACAGTGCGTTGCCCAAGTATTCCACTTGCTCCAATATTAAGGCAACCTCATCCAGAAGCGCCTGGCTTTCCTCAAACGGCCCAAGCACCTGTCCTTGTGGTGAAACACGGCTGGTAACGTTGTAAATTACCATCGAATGTGGTGCAACGATACATCCTAACTCGGAGAGTGTCAGGCGCAATTGAGACGCAGCAATTTGACCACCATCTGGACCTGGGGAATAAAAGCAAGAAGGCGTGATAAGCTCAACATCGATACAACAGCGTTTCAAGTTTTGTAAAATAATGCTGAGTTTCTCCCGACCATCCGAACAATGGTTGGAAAACCACCCGCGCAAAAGAGATTTGATTCACATTAGATCAATTTTGCTTACAAACGTTTGTCTCTAAACTACCCAATTGTGGTCTCTTATCTAGGAATACAAACTTCATTCAAAAATTGTCCTGTATTTATTACATGCCATGGAATTGAACAAAACACTCATGCGAAACAAACTCGCTAAAAAGAAAAATAGCATTGCGCTTGAATTGCTCGATGCGCATTAATTACAGTTTTCCCACCGTCGCTGAATACTCGGAGCCTAAATTTCGTACACTTGCTTAACAGTAGTCTGAAGATTGAAGGTGAACGAAATTGTATTCAATTACATCTCAAGTCATTGGTAACCCTCAAAATAAATGCATATCTCGGGTTTCAGTTCATAGCCGGTATTGCCCATTGTTTATGACGCCCGTGTGATGCAGTTAATATCCGAATTTCGATCAGGACAACCGAAAATCATCTTAATAACAAAGTTATAGTCATGAACCATTCGCCAAAGCCCGAAAGTCTGTTGATTTATCTTTGTACCGTCATTTATAAAACTTCAGTTGCCATGCAAATGCTGATGAATAATTCGTGACTATAGACTGCATATTAAGAGCCACTTCACCTGTGTTATAATTAAACCGCGTGATAAATGTGCGCAATGCTACTCACATTTTTTATTATAACGAGGCTGTGAATAAAAAATTCTTTAATATAACAGGTCCGGAGAGATGATAAGCCTTCCGAATGCGTTTATGGTGCTTCTTGGTATAGTGAACGAATTCGAAAGAAAGTGAATAAATAAGAGAAAATGGTCCGTTTTCGGCTGTTTGGCTTCATCAGGCGAAGACATTCAGATAAGTTTCTTTGGGCCATGAAGTATTGCTAAGGTAAATATAGGTAAACTATGGAGTCATATAAGCACAGCATATTCTTTCTCTCAACTCTCTGCTGCTAATTCCATTCAATGACAGCAGGCGTACTGAAACCAAATGTTATCGAAGCTTTATTATCCACGAGGCAGTGCAGACTTACGTAATAGTTGAACGCACAACCTGGTTTAATTTAGTGAACTTTCTTTATCAGTAAATAGAAAACAAATAAATAAAATTGCACCATCTAATCAACGCACCTGCAGTGTACGCTACGATCCCTGCAGGTTTATAGGCCAGAGCAGAATGAGGTAGATGGTCAAGCAAGTTGCTTAGCGCCGGCGGTATGGTTCGATTGTATTCTGCTGTCACAAAAATAAACTTTGTAGCGTTTTCGACGAGACTGACGAGGTCGCAGAGCCACTTTGGTGCTTCGTTCTCTGGGTTAGCGTAGAAAGACCACGGAGTCTCAAGCAATGGCAACTTGAGAGTTAGCGGATCTGAAATCGGATAATTTAAACTTGAAAAGCATGATAAAAAGCAAAAAAAAGTTTTTAACAGCAGGGCATCATACTGATAGTTAAACGAAATGATATAATAAAATGAAACAAGTTTTTGCGTTTCCTCCATTCATTTACCTTCACTTCCTTTGCTCAGTAAAAAATTACAAGAAGTGCGTCGCTCAAACTATGTTTTATAGGTGAACAGCAACCAATGGTAAATCAGTATGCTCAATATTTACATAGCCGGTTGGCATGGTGTTTTTGCTGTCATGCTCCACCACAATTGCCAGAACTAAGTGAGGTCGAGGTTTGAACTTATAAGCCACTGCTGGATAAGGTTGATACGACCAACCTGTTCAATTACATTTGCCCACAGAAATGTTGGTGGGGTTAAACCATGGGCTTAAAACAAAAGTCAATATTTTCATGCATCTGTGATCTTTTAATCTAAGTCGAGTCAAATTCAAGTAATCCTTGCAGCTGACTATTACTGAAATGTTGATAGTCTTCTAGACGATTATTACACACTGGCTAACCAACTGAATTTTTCTTCATCAGGCCGCTGAGGCCCTAAAAGCTCGTGCTTATCTACGGCATTATCAGCACCAATCGGTACATGTGACATTGTGGATGTGTAAAGTGCATTAGCGATGAGTGCTCATCAGGAGCGTTCGAATGATACACGGTACTCTACCTCCCGGCACAATACAAGAGCATGAAGCGTTGAGAAGATTGACGGCGACAATTACGAAGTCGTTATATATCGGGTTTTGGAAGGATTGCATCAGAATGATTAGAGAAGCAACATTTTTAGAAGCATGAGATGATGGACAACGTCAGCCGAAATCGAACGATATGAAATTCGTCAATATCGGTCAACCGAGCTCTGCGGGGCGTGCGCTTGAATTGTACCACTTGGCACAAAAACGACTGACAAATCAGATCGAAGTGAAAACCGGGACAGACATGTTTGAGGGTCAGTGCTGTGGTTGTTAGTTTTGTCTATATAAGATAGGCGTGTGTTTCGTTATTTTTCTTGTGGGCTCGACCAATCGGTTTTCTCCTGTGTTGTTTGTTTTGTGGGTGAACGCGATTAGCGGGAAACTATATTAACGAAAAAAAGTTTGAAATGAATCGATCAGAGCGGTTTTAGTAACGTATCGCTTCTGGCACGGCCTTGCCAGCCCATGGGTGTCAATAAGAACAAAATACAGGTTTAAATTACATTTACCTGACGAATAACAACTGCACAAACCATGATAAGCGCTAAGATTGTTAAGATAGACATGCAAGATCAAGTTAATTAGCAACTTGAACGCAGAACACCCTTATTAATGCGTCTCAAGAATAAGAAATATGAGGGCTACGCGATGAATTATATGAATAAAATCAACTGCAAGGGTTGCCGACGAGAATGTATCATGCAAACAGCTAGAGAACTAGTGCTGAGATAATCTAGCGCAAAGAGAATTTAGAAGGTGACCTCGCAATTTTAGCCATTGATGAATACGTTCTAGACCCAGGTCGTAATGTGGAGCATAATTACGTTGGATTACTGGGCGGGTGGTAAAACTACATTGAATGACTTCAGGCCAAGATGGTTGAAATAATGAATGCTGAAAGGAATGCGGTCAACAAAATGGATGGGGTGGACATCTCCACACTCTGGCGTACCATTCTGCAACTAATAAACATTGAAGTCCACGATTCTTAGTATCCACACGGATCGCGCGGTTGCTGAAAACACCTGCACGCAAACTGAACAATTAAAAGGTTATGGAGCATGCAAGGGTGTGCATTAATTTATTTTGATCTCACCTGCTTATCTCAACAAGCTAAACAGCTACTATTGCCTGTGAGGTTCGTAAACAACTTAGGAGTGGTCAGGTAGAAGCAATTTAAACCTGATCGATGTTCGTACTGAGACCCTTTGTCTGACTAAGCTTGTGTCAGAAGCGAAATGTTATCAAAAAACTGTGCTAACTAATTCCATTACAGGTCGTTGAAGAAAGCGATCAATTCACGAGAACCAGTAGACAAACACTTACCAACGATTTTAACATTGTGCCCTCTTTGTTTTAAGCATGTATCGACCAAGCTTAAAACGCGATCGTTGTTTCTGTTTGGACGGACGGTCGACGCAAATAAAAGCGTTGTCATTGTTGCACTGGCGCAAGCCAATGAATACAGAACCTAGTAAATCGGTAACGTGATTGGCTGTCCGTTGGACACGTGCGACCTTGAAGCTTGATGCCCATTGGACAGTATGTTAGACGCGGTCCTAACGACTGGATAGGAATTAACCAAACGACAGAATCCATTTCCGTACGGAATTCAATTGAGCATTCAGAAGCCAGAAAGTTTTATAGCGGAAAAAGCAGTAAGCTTAACAATAATCACAGGATGATGAGGTATATGGAGTAAAAATATAAAATCTCTCAAAAATCAATAGGGACAATCACATACCGCATGGTTCGTCATATACGTGATGACAGCATCACTGCTTTTCGGTGTTTCAAATTCTCTATCTGTCGCACAGACAAAGTAAACCTGCAGCACAGCCAATTCGGTATCAATGCCTACCGACAGACTACAAATGTACTCACCGAAATAGTTTTTGCGTGTTACGTTCGCAATGTAATCATTCACATGACACTTACAGAATAAGAATGAGGGTCATCGTTTTTCTTGGCGAGTAGCCTCCGAAGTCGATGAGCTTCATCATCAACAAGCAAAATGTTATTAGGACTCTAGTTACTGATCATTCTCACATCTGTTTGTAAAAGCATTACCGAATGGCTTGATCATCAAACGCCATAGGCGCCTATCTCTACTCATCCTACGATGCTCCCAATCGGTCACCCACGTATTCATTAAGAGGACACGGCGAAAATTAATTCCAGTAATCCAACGAGCCGTTGTTCCCGACGCGGTACGGATACCGCAGGATTTTAGTAAAAACATATAATCGTGTAATAGAATAAGCGTCGATTGGAACTTGAACTAGAATGTCGAAACTACCACACTCAGACAAGCTTATCTCACCAGTAATAGAAGCACTTATACGTGTCGTATTGAAAAGCGTCAGACCTCGCGACTAATCTGTGGGACGATGTTTCAACGGCATCACAAAATTATGTCCAGGCGCTCCATATTAAAATATTGACGATGGTACTAGGGAGAACGGAGCAGCGACCGAAGCTTAGTGTGTACGAGGACGCAGTGGCACAATTGTGTTATAGTCCACCATTTACGTCATCCTCAGCATCAGAAACAGTATAATACCGGTAGCATTTACCGAGTGCTTAACAGTCACACAACCACTTAAATTTAAATCCTAAAAGATGGAGAAGGGTGGGACTTAAATACCTATGGATTCTACAGACGAGTAAGTACAAATAAACTGGGATGAGGTGCCTACTCCTCGAATGGAAAATGCATTCAAACAAGTTTCATGAACGAGTAGACCGACATCAGCATGACAGCTTCCTTATAGCTTTCGCTGCCATGCATCATAACAAGCTTTTCTCGTCACGCCGCTTGACAACATATAAGATTAAGCAAACACTCCTAAAAGACGCTTATTGCAAGACCTCCATTAAACACGGTTTCGGGACATATCATGAAGCGTAACTAACCATTGCGATATCTGATCGCAGGTACACCGGCCTGGAAGACGTGCTGCGCCCACTTTGGAAAGGTTACTTGTAAGTGTTTTTAGCTGCCTATGCCACGTGACGGTTTGGCCACCACGAGATTTACGCCAGCGGGGATATGGTGTCGCAAAAAGAATCCGTTTTGGATGTCGGTGGTCCGACATCCTTAAAACGTGACCCAACCAGCGTAATCTATGCAGGTTGATCTGCTTGTATCAACATCACTATCAAAGAACTTATTTCGGAGAGCATCGATGCGTGTGCGATTGTAACAGCTAATTCATAGAATGTTGCGGAGACATCCGTTGTCAAATACTTAGAGACACTGATAATGTTCTTTACGTAAGGTACAAGTTTCGAACCCATACAGTAATACAGCCGGAACTGGCGCTTTGTAGACTCTACTTTTGAGTAACAGAGAGTCCTTTCTGACGCCGGAGGTGTCATAGGTTGTGGAATGCTAAAGTCGCTTTAGAAATGCGAGCTGAGATCTCATCTAACGATGCAGAATTATTGATAAAACTACTGAGACACGTAAAACGATCTACAATTTCAGGTGCCTGATTGTCAACGACTAAAGTTCTGTTTGCTAAGTCGATGTCATAGAGCAGAACACTGCACTCAGAGGGTGCAAAACGCATTCCAAATGCGGGCAGAATACTAGCTAACTTGTTCAGTATCGCCTGTACATCTGTGTACGAGTAGAAGAGCAGAACTATATTATCAGCATAGTCGAAAAGCTTGACACCTGGAATTATGTGAACTCCTAAAGCTGGGGCTCCAACGCTTCATAATTCCATGATGGCATCAATTACAAAATTGAACAAAAACGAAGAAATCGGAGATTCTTGTCGGACGCCTCTTGTGGTGGGGAATTTGGGTGAAAAGTCGTTGTAAACCCTAACGCATCCGGATGTATGAGCATAAAGTGCACGCAGTATGTAAACATACCATGCACCTTTGTAGCAGACCAGTACCTCTACACATTCATCATTGTACACGTCTACTTATCCTACCTTTCGCCAACACGCGATTCAAAGGTCAATCAGCGTCACATGTACAATTATCGATCTTCACCACCCGGTCAGCCATATCGACCACCTTTCAAATATATATTCAAATGGTGCGAGGCAGCCAACAACTGGATCGGAGACAATAACATCAACAGGCAGCGAACAACGATGCTGCCTCTTTCTCCATTTCCATTCCTTCCGTTTTTCTTCCAACCAATGTACAGAACGCCGTCATTCCATAAAGATAAGATTCGGTTTACAAGCGTTCTCTGAGCCGAGACTTGGGGGTTCGAAAAGCGAAGCCATCGCTAGAACACAGTCATCATTAAACACCGCTAGGGCCGTAAGGTGTTAAACAGGACATTCCGATCGACTGAATCAAATGCTCCTTTGAAGTCTAAAAAGATGGCTATGGTCGGCTGCCTATAAGTGTACAGCAGTTCTAAGACCTGTCGAAGAGTAAAAATGTGGTCGACAGCCTCTGTTAGGCCGGACGTCAGCTTGCTGCTCTCGGATCTGTGATTCCCTATGCGATGTCAATCTTCAAAGACATGAGGACGCCAATAATCTCGTAATGCTGGGAGTAAGACATATCCCACGGCAATTTCCAAACATTTTTTATATATCGGTATGATAGCCGATTCTCTCTAACTCTGAGGGACGGATTCTGACAACCACACTTCACGCAGATCGCCACCTTCTTTGCACAAAACAGGTGGTATGTTTTCGGGGCCCGCAGCTTTTAATCGTTTCATGGATTTGATACATGCTTTAATTGTTAAATCACTAGCGGGGTCTACGCTAACAGGCCAAGGATCACACTGCTTCAAATGAAAAATGATTCCGTTGCAGGCGGCCAGCAGAATTGTTCGTCAAAATGTTCGGGAGAACGTGAGAGGCGGCGATTCATATTAGTAATAAGCGATAGTCTCACTCACTCCTTTGTTCGTTGAACCCGTTGATGGAATAAGTTGGAAGAGTTTTCGCACGTTACCAGCACTATTTGCTATTTCGATTTGTTCGACCTTATTTAGCCACCACTTTTCCGTCTAGTCTCAAGCTCCGTTTAAGTACATTCCTTATTCGTCTACGCTCTGTATTGTCCAGGACCACGAGATATTTGGCGTCAACGGTGAAGAATTTCTACAGAGCGCTGTGAAGTTTAGTGAGACTTTGGGGTTGATTGGGTAGTCTAACAGGCTGATATTACGGCAGTTGCACACAGAGCAACTGGGGGTGAGTAACTTAAGGTGGTCCTAGAAATTACTTGAACTGCTGGCTGAAAGATTTGTTCAGCGACAATATGTTTGCCATTTGTAGGTTTAGTGCCGGAAAACTTTAACGAGAACCTACATAGCACAAGAGCATGATCGGAATCTAGGGAGGTATTCCAAAAGGAGCGGCAGTCCTCAATGCAACCTCTCCAACGAGCATTTATGGCGATATAGTTGATTTGAGCCGAAGGTTGGTTTCCATCCGGACAGTGCCATGTAGCACATTGACATCTTTCAGGGCGAAAGGAAGTGCTGCTAATGAATAATCGAGATCGTGCACAGAATTGTATAAACCGTTCACCATTATCTGTGCGTTGATCTTCCAGACCAAACATGTCACCTAATTGTGATTCAGATGTAACTAAGCGACCCAGTCTGGCATTTATATCTCCCGCTAAGACAACAATATCGGAGCATTTTGCACGTCGCAAAAGAGCATATAGATCGTAGGCGTTCTTTTCGTCGTCGGAATTGGTGTTAGTCAGGGCGTAAGTTGGTGCAATAAGCAAGCATCTCTGACTAGATTTTGAGTTTGGTCTAATATTCGTGGCTAGTCTAACTGCGCACATCCTGTCATTGCAAGGAACCCAATCGATTAGACAGGATTGGGCAAGTGAATTCAGCACTATACCAGCAATTCGTTCAAGATTGCACGTCTAAAAGTGGCTTCAGTAGATACAAAAAATACTGCATTTGGCCCACAGATAGCGTTAGCATTTAACGAAAAAGCGGAGAAATTAATTTTATGCACGGCCGATTTAAAGGCCTACCGTGCTAAAAATGCGCGTGGTTACCCAATGAAAATGGATAACTAGGAATAAGTAACAGACCGTTGTTCAATAAAAAACAAAATTAATGAACTACAAAATTCAAACCTGAACCATGCATGAACAATATCAACGTAGGAGCTTTAACGTAATCTAACCAAGTTAAGTTCTAACACGAATGGATCGAATGGTAATTGAATGTTACCCAAATTTCGCGATGGTTTCCAGGTTGACAATAAGCCACGTTGATGAGTTAGTGGGCAGCATGTATCCGCAGATCACCATCAGTTACGGCATAA
>JACCGJ010007527.1:0-18787 GCA_013407085.1 Atriophallophorus winterbourni
TCGACAGACTGTCAGAAGTGTTTCTTTCCCGTGTTGCTTCACTCAAAATCTCGTTCAATAACGAGCGTGCAACAACATGAGGTAGGCCAAACATTTCCTTCAGAATGCTGCGTGCTCATTTAAAACCTTTTTCAGGCGGCAACATCGCGCAAGCGTCAATCGAGTTTCGAGCTTTACCTCGGCAATAATATGTGGGGTACAACGAAAGCTGGCCAGAATCACAAGTTTTTGATTCCACATGGCATTCAAATTGCCTTATAAACTCCCATCAAATGACGACAACTCATCCATAGTGAATCTTCAAGTTCTGTTAATTTCGAAGATGTTATGCTATTAGCTTTAGATCTTGAATGCACATAAATAAGGCAACCACCACTTCGTTTTCGGGTGCGGTTTCTCCTAAATACCTGGTTGTTAGGTATTATGAGTTTAGAGTCAGAGTGATCATCATGTGTTCAGGATTCAGTTATAAGAATAGTATCTACAGGTTTAGAAAATAGGTAAGATTTTAGTATATGGATTTTAGGTATAATTGATCTTGCATTTATAACCAGAAAACGAACAATACAAAGGTCAGAAGTTAAAGGATTCGGGGTGGGTGCATTAGAAAGTTTACTAGGCTTAAAATTCAATTTATTTGTTTTTAAAAAAAAGTGGTAATAGGGTTAAAGTATGGTTTATAATTGGAGTGAGAAACATATGGATTATAAAATAAAGTTTGGGGAATATAATAATTATAAAAGGAGGGATATTGTGTAATAGTAGATGAATTATAATAAGGTTGAATATTACAAAAAGGTATAGGAGGAGCTGATGAATGGTGATAGTGTTGCTTATATGGTAGTGGGTTATTCATTAGGAAACGAGATGTATCAATACCGTTGTCGAGACTAGGTGAACCTCTTATATAATTAGTCGTCTTCATGCGTTGTCGGTGAGGTTGTCTTATTACTGCCTCCCTGAAAGTAGGAGGGTTTGGTAGGAGGTGTCGTGTTTGTCTTAATTTATGTAAACGCGGCGGGCGTAGATGCAGATGTCGAGTTACACTCACACCATGATTATCAGGTACGGGTGTCGAACTTTGGAAATTATTAGAGTCAATTTCAATTACAGATTAGCATTGCATTTGTTCATTGGTATCTGAGGTGTTGTTACTAATAGTGGAGCTGATAAATTTGCGTTTTCATAGTTGAATTTTTGTTGCATGGGTGTTAAGTCCGGTTTTAAGACCACACCAGAGAACCTGGGTATTCTTTTCAAAAGGTTTTTATTATCAAGTGAATACAATGCAAAACTCTTATCTGAGAATTTTAATATAATAGGATTCCGTTGTTTAATTGTGTTTTTACGAAGTCGAACTACAGTGAAACATTAAATGGGGATGCCATATGTCGATAATATGACTTACTTGACTTAATCCCTCGAGTTCCTGGAGGAACATAGGGCCTCGGCAACTTGTCTCCAGTTTGGTCTGTCCATAGCAGCTAGTTTGATGTCGTTCCAGTTAAGTCCACACTTGCGGATTTCCTCTTCACACGAGCGCCTCCATGATAGCCTTGGGCGTCCGACCCGTCTTTTTTCGATTGGGTTCCATTTCAGAGCATGACGCGTGATGTCATCATAAGGTTTCAGTAAGGCGTGCCCAACCCATCTCCACTTTCTTCTACTGATCTGCTGGGCGATCAGGTCCTCAGCAGCAATCTGCCACAGGTCTCTATTCCTCATCTTTTCTGACAATTTTACCCCAATATTACGACGAAGGTAATTATTGTGGAATGATTGCAAGCGTCCAAAAGTCTTTGCTCTCACTCAAAAGGTTTCCGATCCATAGAGTAGCACGGATTTGACGTTGCATCTGAATATACGGAGTTTCGTGCGTTTTGATAGAACCTTCGACTCTCAAACGGGTTTCAAAGCTATGAACGCGTATCTTGCTTTGCCGATTCTGGCGACTATGTCTTCGTCCGTGCCACCACTTATTGAAAAAGGCTGCCGAGGTAGACGAATTACGTGACGTCTTTAACTGCTTTACCATTGATGGTTATTGATGGGTGGATGGGAGGACTTCTGTTTTTTTCGGTATTCACGCGTAGTCCTGCATATGAAGCAAAGTGTGCTAGTCTATCGGTCTTTCTCTGAAGACGTTGAGGGTCACGTGATATCAAACAGACATCATCAGTTTATTCCAGATACTCTAAATGGGTGGATTCTTTCCAATCGATACCGTTCTTCTCACGTTTTACTGTTTGTTTCATTATCCAGTCTATTACCAACAGAAAAATCATTGAGGACAACAGGCATCCCTGGCGGACGCCAGTCTCAACTAAAATGGATCGGTAAGTCTTCGTTGTAAACTACCTGACAGGAGGCACCTTCATACATCTGCTTTATGAGGTCCATGTACAGCGGCGAGACCACATAGTGTGGCAAAAGCTTCCATATGAATTCGCCGTCCACACTGTCGAAGGCTTTCTCAAAATCTATGAAGTTGATGCAAAGAGGCGATTGCCATTCAATGCTTTGTTAAATTATTATGCGGAGGGTCGCAATTTAGTCGATACCAGACTTTTGTTTTCTGAAGCCCGATTGCTCTGGCCGTAAGACTTGATTGATAGCGTCGCGCAAACGCAGAAGGATGATGCGCGTAAGTACTTTACTAGGTACTTAGAGCAGCATGATACCTCGCCAGTTTTTGCATAGCCTCAGATCCCCTTTCTTTGGAAGTTTGACTAAATGACCTCTCTACCAATCATTTGGGACCCGTCTTTCTGAGCAGAAAGACGAGAATATACATTTTTTAAATCGTTTAAAGGGTAATGATCTGCAACATTAAAGATGATAACTATTTTTGAGCAAGCTCCTCTTTGATATATTTCTGTGCTCATAGTTTCTATAAATTTATTGGCTCGAATCAATATATCGTGGTCAATACCAATATCAGAATTCATGAGTTATAAAAGCGGTTTTAGAGAACTATAGTTGGATTTGCATATTGCTAGTTCGTTTCTATGCTCTGACAACTCTGATTCTATTTTTTTGATTTATTTAGAATAATTGAAGTGTCACTGTCTAAACTGACAGTACAATTACTAGGCTTAGATAATTTACGTAGCTTAATTCGAGAAGATATTAGGGTTTTCGAGTGCATGCTTTCACCGCAAATATTTAATGGACTCTACAGATATTATTTCAATGGAATTGAGTTAAAATATGTAACGTGAATACGTTGAATATAAGCAGAGCAAGTGTAATCAAAGAATTTGGATCACGTACCAAATTCGAGCAGCCCGCGACATTACGGTTAAATTACCAAGGTTTCGTACTAAAGTAAGGAACAATTTCTTCTTGACTAAATATGCTAAACTGTGGAATCTTCTTCCAAAATATATAAGACTCAGTTCCTCTTTAAATGAATTCAAATCACATCTAGCTTCATTTCTTACCATAGAAAAAATTCGCAATCTTCTTAATTTAAATGTTCTACCTGATGATTTATATAATAATGGTATTCCTGGATATTAATATTGAATAAATGTTCATAACATTTGAAACAACATTCTCTCGCTTCTGAGTATTTTCTCCACAGCAAAATTCTCAACCTGCACCAAAATGAAACTGGCACCCAGAACTCAAACTAGTGGAATAAATCACCTACGCCTAGCGGACAAGAAAACGGTTCATGTCCATGAAAGATCAATCTATTTTAAACAATCAAAATGAAAAAGTTTGGAACATCAACAATAGAGATTCTTCTTCATACTAGTGGGAACTCCCACTGAAAATTAATAAGAGCATTCTCACGTCAACACTGGTTTATTAGATTCCGATATGGGTGGCAAGAAATTGTCTCAGAGTTAACGCCGAACAGTTTGTCAAGGATTTGGGATAATTAGTTAAGGCTGACTTCAAATTGAGAGACAAATGTGACGCTGCAGCTCGGCGTGCCCCCAAGGTACTTTTTCGTCTGAAATCAGTGCTATCGAGCACAAGACCTTATGTATTCCTGCCAATTCACAAATCATTAGTTCGGCCCCATCTAGAACATTGTTTCCGGGCATGGTGCCCTTACTGCAAGAAGAACATCGTTTGATTACTAAGCGTATAGCATCTCGCAAATCGCATGATTGAAGGTCCGCGAGTGAAACCTTACGCGGCGTGCCTGAAGTCTATAGATCTTATTTTCTTTAGGCTCAGTCGCTTGAGAAGTGGCTGAAATGAAATCTTCAGGTTTTAAAGGGGTTGTGTGGCGTTCTTTTTTTCTTTGCCTTCAATCGTGAGCCAGGCACCTGCTTCCATTCACCAAAATTTGCTGAGAAGCGATGTCGGCAAGCCTACAGCAAAAAATTGTCAGCCTTAATAGCGTCAATTTCTTTAAAATCTTTCAGAAGAACTTATATACCGGACTTTCGATTTTCAAGCATGGTTCGGACTGAAACTGGAGTAAGTTATTTCCGGAATACTCCCTTTAATTACTTTACAAGCTTTGGCAGATTACCTATTCGAGCGTTATACCATTAAGAAAGTGAATGCTAGGGTTTCTGTTTTTATACACCATTCTTTTTCAGCTGATTTCCTACCTTGTTGGTTAAGAAAAACTGCTTTCTCCTTTTTCAGCACCGATTATAACGAGGTGCCCATAAATAAAATCAGCATTACTTTTGGGCGTTGCGATCGTCAGAGATAAAAAAAAGCAAAATCGTTGTGTCAGTGGTGAGAACTTCTCTGCAGCTTTCCGCCGGAAAAAATTTTAGACGCTCGATTTGTTCGTTAGCCAGTTACTGTTTGGGGTAACTGAAATTAACTGAACTAATGAACTGAACAAGTATCAACATCCGTCTACAATCGAAATCAGCCATTGAAATAATGAATAATGTTTCGAAGAAAAAGAATGGAACACTATAAGAAACACTGCGTAACACAACACAACACATTTCATGGTTTGGTTCATATATTTTGCTTTTTGTTTTTGTTTTTACTGTCTGTGCTGCATGTACACTGTCATCTTTTACAGCCGGAGATTCGAATTATCATATTATTTTCAGCATTCTGAAACTAATCATAGAGATGATAAGATACTCATTGCGGTCACGGCTGAGCAACAATGAAACAAATAAATATACAATAAACTGATTGACTATTAATTTTGAGGTAAGCAATTAACTATTGTAAATTGCACTATGATTAATTTCGTCATTTGTTTATAAACACATGAATATTTAAATTTACATCTAATCTCACACTTTCTGGGTTTTTTGACTACCTATCAAACCAACCTTTCAAATATCTTTATTGGTTAAAATCACATCAAAAATATAATGGTGACTTCTCAGTTGTATTGGTCGCTACAATTTTCGCTAAAATTTTTCAAATTTACCTATTTCCCAATAAATATGATTACGTAACCCCTATAAAATTCGTTGGTGCTCCTGAATATTGCTATAAATACAGCAATATATATTCCATGAGCAAATTATTTAAATGTTTCAAGATATTTTCATTTAAATTTGTGCTGTTATATATTTAGCACCTCAACTGAATGTTCGGTTCAGTAAGTTTAATTTTGTTTCAGATATTGTAAATGATATATTAATCAACGCAATACGCCGAGGTTGACTATTGTTCGGTTATTTTCTGACAACTCATTTGTGCTACTTTGACAACGAAATATTAGAGAAAATGCGTATTGGACGGAGGACATCATAAATAAAGTTTTCTGTGTTTGATAAACATGTGTTTGTATCAGTTTCTATTCCAATTGATAGGTATAGAAAACGGAAAAGCTTTCGTTCTCATCGCATCTTATACACTTCATATAAACTTTTGTTCAGTTTACGTGCAACCTTCAATTTATCAGCTTAACTCCATATATTTTAAAATATAATAACGAGTTTGTAGTTTTTCATTTGCTTTTCTGCTACCTTTGCACTTTTCTTTTTTATTCGGCAAATTGATTCTACCATAATATTTTTGTTAGTTATCTTTATGCTTTTTATAGCATTAAACGCCTCAGATCAGCTTGTATATACCTGTGTGACATTCAAGAAATACAAGTGATTTTAGTTTTCTCATAAATAAGTGACTTCTGATCTTCTAATTTTATCGTTCTACTCTCAACACATTTAACGGGTCAGTTGTTTCTCGCCTGAATTTCATTGAGAAATTGTAGGTGTACGGTACCTGAACAAAAGATGGTAACGTGCAAAACACCAGTTTTGCGCAAGGTAATAATTAATATCGTTCGATCTCTAAACATCTACAACATAATTTGACATATAAACTGCATTTTTAATCTCAACGAAAGCATTAACATTAGCAGCCTTTTTGTATCAACCTGCAGATAATAAACTTGAAAAATTGTTTTGGAACAAAGTTTATGTTTGCTTCACTATGCACAATCCATTTTCCCGTTATCATGGGAAGACATGATTAGCTAAACGTTTTATGGTTAATTTTAGATTGCATTTATTCAATTAAACATTCATTATAAACATTTACGGTATTTAGTGCAGTACTCAATAAATTCGATAGAAGAGTGAATCCTGGAAAATGAGAATGATAATATTTATGTGAAAATTCAATTTTTTAGTTTGTTTGACTTCAAACACTTAAGATTGCATACGGTTCTATGTAATTTTATAATAAAATAATATTTATTTATTTATTCAAATTCAACGAGCCATTGTTACGTAGCGAGATCTAACTGTAGATTTATCGTAAAACGCACACATTTTTTTCATTTAAGTGAAGAAAACGTTTTTTATTATGAAAAGTATGGCAACATTACCTAAGAAGGTTTGGGCTTCTATTATGCTGTCCCATCACGACGAAAGATATATATATCTTCCTTAGTGATTGGACAGCATAATAATAAAATCATTGACGGCACTCTTGAAAACATTGGAAGCATCTTGCAAGAGAGTTTTGTTTCTATTTCTTGATTAATTTCACGTTTCTTACAATAATTCATTTTGCTTTGATGACATTATAGGAAACATAATCGGTTTAAAGTGTTAAGCGTTTAGTTAATTACGTATCGAATCTCATTATTGACTCGGTTTTTGGATTATCGAAACGATTATTATTTAGTTTTTATTTTTCGATTGAATAATCTATTGTTTTTCTGATAGTTTAACTCTAACTAAGTTGCTGTTTTTAATTCCGTTTTAAGAATAATTTGTGAAATTTGGCAAAATTTGCGTCATTTTTATTTTTCGTTGTGTATTGACAAATTTCTCTCTGCGTAAAAGAAACCTTTGTTTTATGCATTGATTTATTAAAACGATAATTATATGGTCACATATAGTCCAAAATGCCAATGATTTTGCATTTTTTGTGTTACTTAATTATATAAACATTCTCTATAAGTTACCGTACATCAAAATAAAGTTTTACGATAATTTATTTCTTTTTAAACATAGATATTTCCGATATGTCAGTGTCGCGTTCTAATTCAATCATCTATCTTATTTTTAAATGAATTATGTTGGTCGTGAATTATAAGTTATTGAATAGCGATTATCGATCACTCTGTATTATGGAAGACGTAATCAACGATTCATTTTTCTCTGGATCGATTTTCAAGTTGAACATGTTGTTGGCGAGATATAGTGTAGAGGTGATGGTATAAGAGAGTTAACGTCCGAACGTTTCAACGTTTACCTGGTTGCTTAACCAGGTTTTGATGTCACTCGATCTAGCGGTAACCGTTTAGCCCTCAGGTTTTGCACTCGTTTTCGAAATCGGAATAATTACAGATTTGCAATTTCCGTTTTCGTTTTCGGTTGTTTCGACCGTTACTCTTTTTCTGATTTAAAGGATTGTGGTGTTCTGTTCACAATCTAAAGCATTTTAATTAGCACTCATTTAATGCATCTAAACCTTAAATTATAAAATCATGTTAAAAATTATACACAACGATATTCAGTATACATCGACTGTTTGAATATGTTAATAAACGTATCTCCTAATTCAATGACATAAATTAGGTTTTCTTTTTCGTATAATTTTAATCAAATCCCTTGTAGGCACGTTAAATAAGCTTTTATTATTGCGTGAGGGTCTAGGCGATTAATTTTTCCTTGTTAACTGGCAGGTAGTGGTCATAGATGTTAACGATAAGAAGTCAGATGAATGTAACAATGCAGCGCGTCACAGATATTTTGATGTTAAGATAATCAAGAACACGTTCAAAAATAGTTCAAACGTACTGTGATGCCAAATACTATCAAAGATGACACAAATATCGGGGAATAAAAATTCTAACAAATATCAGATTTAATCTAAATTCACAGCTAGCCTTGTTCCTTCATGTTCAATTTGGTCCTTTAATTATTAAGCTCCAAGAAATTTTCCCGCTTGCCGATTTTCTGGTTAGCTAAGCACTTTTTTCACTTTTTACTTCAAGTTTGCAGCAAACTATCGTGGTATCCTTGCTTTTGGTTAATTATTTTCTATTAATGATTTTTCAATTTCTTAAACTTCATTGTTACTTGCATTTGACTTGTTGCTGGAATGAAATTTACTTAGAATCATTTGAGCAAAACTCAATATTGACGGACGTTAAACGAAATACAAGAAAGGTTTTTCAAGATTTGTTCGTTATCGGATTTGTTTTTGTGATCTAGCATCAGTTAAAATCCAATAAGGATGATAAAGCATGCATATTTATGAAATGCAATAAAATGTCAATAAGGATTTCTGTTTAGTTTTTTCTTCAGATTCGATGACCTGCATGAATTTTTGTGCGCTACATTTATCTAGGATAAAATATTATCTCAAAACATTTTTGTTGAGAAATATACTTTTAACCTAGCATTTCATATCTACGTAAAAAAAACGTCTCCCACTAAAATATTTATTATTGACAAATAACAGCGCTTCTTAAGAGAGTGACAAATTAACTGTATGCAAAGCCGAAATATTCATATAACCGCAGAAATGTTCAGTGATAAAACCCGACCGAACTATTGAGAATTCGGATAATCTTGTGGTGTGTGTAATGGAAATGCATTTAAATACAGATTTCAGATACCGTTGAGTTTTGTATATACGGGCCCCAAGAATCCCAAGAAGATATAACAAATTAATGATTTCAGCTCCGTTGAGTAACTACAACTACATTGAGTAACACAAATACGAAATGGTTATTTTAGTGATAATGAACAAGATCAATACAAACAAAGTTATGCTTTTATGCCACTGTTATATAGGGTTCGTACAACGAACCACGATGTTCAAACACAGAATCACAAAGTGATTCTTGGTCGATGCACTCAAGGCGCTATTGGATGAACAGAGTAATGTGTTGCTCACATCCTCATCCCTTGGTGTGTAAAGGATGGGGATGTGAGCAACACATTAAGATAAATACAATTATTTCTAAATTGATGTTCTGAATACCTACCAAATTCCTTAATTACAATTGATTAAAAATGCGAACCATTTTAAGAACCGAAATGATTATTAGCAATTCTTGTTTTATATTTTGACAAATGCCCAGTTTCCAAATTTAATCCCCGAATTTAGCGTAGGCTCTGTTCATTTGGTTCTCCGTTTGTGGACGAGAAAATTATAAATTTCTTCCGTATTTCGTAAATATGTCTTAGCTATTTATCCTCTATAATACAACATAATAAATATCTTTTTCGTGTTCAATTCTTTAACAGGTTTTATTCGGAATTAAAAACTGTGTAACATGTCATATAGTCTGTCATCATCTCAAGATTATTGGACCTCTGCAGCAAGATCTCAATTTCTATCAGATTCCTCATATGAAGTAAACACCAACAGGAATCGATTCGAAGATTCCAAACCCATCCATTTGTTACCAACAATTATTGGTCAGGATAATCAAGAGTTTTCAGTTAAACATGATTCCTCATCCGAAGACATTAAAGACGCAAACGAATCGCCTCTTCAAGTTGCAACCAGCAAATCGAATTTCCCATCGCTCACACCTTCGCAACCCTCTGGGCTGTCTGGGATTGCAGCGATCGCAGCGGCCGCCGCTAGTCAGCAGGGAAAACCGCTGAACCTTGCTGCGTTAACTTTATCCGCGCAAGCTGCCGCTGCTTCAAAAAAGCGAACTGGGACCAGAATTCAGTCATCCAACGCAAGACCAGAGCGGACGTTATTTTGTTTGACGCTGCGAAATCCGCTAAGAAAAATGTGTATTGGATTTGTTGAATGGAAGTATCCTTCTGATATATCTGTGACTGATTATAATTTATATGTCGCTTACAAATGTCTGTAATCTAACGTGTAAAGAGTGTTTATTTCTTTGAAAACGCAAACAAAACGATTTATTTTCGTATGTATAAGCATATATCATTTCCAATCGTACGTATCCAAACCGTACTATCCCTACCTGTTGATTGGAAGCAACACAAAACCGGTCGAAGGGTGTGTGATAGAATTGCATGCAAATACAGATATTTTTATATATTATAATAATATAATATAATAATCTATGCTCATTCGGGAATTTCGTCTGAAAATTGAGTCAGAGATAAATAGTGTAATTTATATCCCATATTTGAATAGTGCACTCAAAACAAAGGATTTGAGCGAATATGATGTAAATGTTGTCTATGAACATGATAGCTTTCATAATCGATTTCTGATCGAGAATTGACTGTAATTCATTTTGATTGAAGGCATGGACTTGTTTTTCACTGCAAGCACAACTCACACCAAATGATCAATTCATTTTACCGTTATTGCTTTTGAGACAACAAATAAAAGTAACCCCTTATCATCGTTTCTGCTAATAATCTCATTTCTATGTTCCTTATGCTCCGTTACTAAAGACCGTTTGAATATCTGATCCTCTTAACAATTATGGCCAACTGCTGTGCGCTAGGAGCCGTCTCACCCTACCCGGACAGTGACTCGAATACATTGAACCACATACTTGTGAGTGACTCCGTTCAAAATTCTTCACTGCTATCCCTTTTGTATGCGGTTGATGACAAATCTCTTCTATGCGTGCGACAGATTCATACTTTGCTTACGTGCTCTCGTGTTTTTTCTTCCGTTTGTTCAGGAAAAGATCGAGAACGTTTTCATAGTGATATTCACAATTGAGTGCATTTTGAAGATTGTGGCCTTCGGGTTTGTGTTCCACAATGGGGCGTATCTGCGAAACGGATGGAATATTTTGGATTTCACGATCGTCGTGCTCGGGTAAGGATCATTGATTGGATTGATTTCGCCTTCAGAGAACATTTTTTCGCAGACAGCTGCTTATCTGCGGTATAGATGATACTATTTTACCCGCTTGATAGGATAATAGGCTGTAAAATTACATAAGTTTATTCGAATATATCATACAACAATTAAGTCACAATTCACAGCTTCTCGTCACCTCAATTTGGAAATTTAAGATAAAATCACAAATGTAGTAAAAAATCATGTGATATTAAGACGTAAACAGATCATTCAATGGACCATTTGGTGTAAAATATGAGTTTGATATATGAGTATATGAGTATGAACCCTTTATACTACAAGATTCATTATTTATGGTAAAAAGCTAATAACTGTGCAGCACCAACGGATATACGTAAACATTCTAATAAATCGATCTAGACAGTTAGAATTATGAGCACAAATCATTTTAAACATGAAATAGGGTTAGAAGATGTTGGTGGAAAATGCGTGTTTGGGTAAACTGTTTTTCAATCTCGTACCAACAAAAGAAGCCCCGATGCTTTTCAGTAAATTGGGGCCAGCAAAGTATCATTCATCATGAAGCTTTCCACTTTTTGACAGAAAATCTGTTCACTCAGTGATGAGAATTTCTGATGTTCATGAGCAAACATACACCGACTGAACAAAAGTTCCAACTGCATTTTTGGTGGGTGTGGTATTTGAAGTATGAGAATATGACTGCATGTCTGGAGACTGGAACCAAGTTTAAATAAAAGCTGACTGGTTTATTCTGTAGGCAAGAATTTGGACATCTCTAATGCACCTGCACTCTAGGGTGTTCAATCCGAGTCGATACGGTCGCTGTTCGAAGGATAGGTTATACAATCCAGCAACCGTCCTGATAAATCCCCAATGAGGAGTGATATAACTTCTTTGATCCATGGTGTCCAAGTCTGCACTGTATATTCCACGACTGTGTATATGAAAGTACTGAGTGTATTCATAAATTGAAGAGCGGATACGGACTTAGACTTTTAATCGGAGAGTATAGGTTCGAATTCCACAGCGGGAGCACTTTATGGGAGTGCACTTGGCCCATATCCTTAGCATACCTTGGTGTTAGTTGGGTACCAATAATAATTTTGAAATTAACTGCAACAGCCTATTATCCTATCAAGCGGGTACAATTGTATCATCTATACCGCATTGTGTTGAGGATATCGCAGATAACCAGCTGTCTTATAACTCACAAGGCCACGTAAGGAATGGAAATAACTTAATCTAACAACGTGTCGATTATTGAAAGAAAATCAAGTGTTCTTAGATAATAATCCAACTCCTTAACTCCGATTTCTGATTACTTCAATGAACGTGATTACAGTTATTTTCCAACTGCTAACTGTGTGCAACAATCGTTTTCGCTAGTCTGATACAACCCGTGATACAACAAGTGGTCCAGGAATCCGGAGTTGACGTGAAAGCTCTTCGAGCCTTCAGGGTGCTCCGACCGCTGCGTTTAGTTTCTGGTCTACCAAGTAAGTCAGACCGATATGCGGTAAACATCATAGTACAATTTAGAATAAATCCAAGTTTTCAAATTGCATTTTTTAAACGGATTCATCTTCACTTTTGTCTAGGCTTGCAGGTGGTTTTGAACGCTATAATGCGAGCCATGGTTCCGCTACTGCACATTGCGTTACTGGTCATATTTGTAATAATAATCTACGCTATTGTTGGGTTGGAACTGTTCTCCGGGAAGCTACATGCTGCTTGCTATGATCTAATCACTGGTGAGTCTAATTGAGAACACCGTTTTAGTATTATTCCCGGTCTGTTAAATTGCACAATACGAATAATCCCTGAGTTGTTTTGCACAATATCTTGCGAATTGATAGAAAGGAGATTTAGTTCACCCTATGTATACGGAAACATAAACGGACAACCTGATCTTCACTGGTTCGTTAGACTTGATTTTGACTGCCTGTAGCCTCTCCACAGTTATTTATACGCTGCTGTAATTTTTGAATAAAGTACGTGTCGATGTAAGTTTTGGTATTTTATTTCAACCCATGTGCAACAGGCCAAGAGATACTGTTCGGAATGTGATTGACGCATTACGAAGATGCATCGCTGCTTTGACTAATCATTCATTCGAGCTGTGTTTCTAGCACAAGTCACAAGCCGTGTACTAATGTTTTCGGAAACAAAATGTGCACATAGCAGCGTTGTTTTAATCAAACTCAAGGTTGGTTTCACAATTGTGACACCAATCCTAATCAACCGAATATCGTTGGCATCACGATAAGCAAGATCATTTTAGTGGCATCATGAAACACATTCACAACAAATATTCTTTTGTGATGCGATTTGAAAAGCGGGAGTTGGATGATTGTGAGGAATGAGAACAACGGTTAGATTGTGTGTGACTTTGTGAGCGCAGACGTACGCTACACGACCTCACTCTGACATATCGAATCATCTACGCGACATCCCACCCTCTCAAACACCTCTTCAAGTTTAGTTCGGTTGTCCTCACATGCAGCCACCCTTTGACCCTTTAAATCCCACACTCACGATTGAATTGTCGTCGTCACTTCTTCGCTGTTCATGTATGCTTCTTGTGGAATAGCTTGCCGACAGATATTGTTACCTCAGCGAACGAGCACATCTTTAAACAAAGGTTACGAAACCTTATGTTGAGAACTACTGCGTTGGTCCCTACCTATTGATGTCTATATTTTTTTTAACGCACGGAAATACCGTGCATCCAAAGATTATTTTCCCTCAGTCTGTGTCGCCATTGCGGATTATTTTTGCTCCACCTATGAAGAACATGGATATGATCATACAAGTAACGATTTTTTTAATTTTTTTATACGTATATCCTATGGTACTGTACAGCAATTTGATTTTTCAACCATAAATCTTGAATCTTGAATCGATATTCAGGACACTCATCTCTCGATCCCCGTTGACACAGCGATAATGACATTCGACTCCTAACTGGACGCTCAAGGTTTGAATCCCACCCAGTTGCATATTTCGGGTGTTTTGTGTTTAATCCGGATTCTTCACCACGTCTCAATCCAAAAAGGTCTGATTAGTGTTTGAAAACACTCATCTCAAGCATATAGATGAACAATAATTGACCATATTGGTGCCCACTGTATACGAAGGTAACGTCTCAAGAGTTGTTCAGTTGTTGCTTACTCTGTTTAGTATGGCTATACGAGCCAAGTATACAATAGCGCATAGTCTTACTTGAGGAAAATTAAACTGTTTAACAACAACAGTGGTTTAAGCATCCCGGTGGGTAGTCCCTATGGACATGGATTTTGTCATTTGTTAATTTCGCAAGCACTAATCGCCGTCCATGGAAAAATTGTTTTTATGCTGCGTGGACTGCGCGAGTTTCTTGGCAATCATCTTGAGAGATTAGAGAAAATACTGTTCGTTTCTCATGTTTGTCAGCATAGATTCAAGTGTGATACAAATAAATGCGAATGACCATTTTTTTAAGAACTTCGTTAAATGCAGTGACCATGAAATCCTAATGTATTCCCAAAAAAGAGTTTAAGCCAAGTGCAGCACCTTCAATTGATAGAGTTCGCACTACCTATTGAAATGTTGCTATATATTGCCAACAACTATAGAGATAGAGTGAGTGGGAGCGAGATGGAGAGAAAGAAACATTCAAAACATTTCACAACGTTTCAAGTAGTACACTGCTTATGTAATGGTGCTTTTATGGTTTACAACTTCACTCCATTTTCTTATCCCCAAAGGCGAAATCGAAGACAATGCTTCGCCATGCAGCGTCGGGAAGCGAAGTTCGTCTTGTACCGGGACTTACATCTGTCATGATTTCAAGCTGAATATGTCCTACGCTGCGGTGGCAGAACGCTTGGCGAGGCAGAACGTGAATCGAATGGGTTCCATGGAGGTGAATCTTCCACCACATGAACGATGGGTCGGACCTAACCATGGGATCACGAATTTCGATAATTTCGGTCTCTCCATGCTGACCGTGTTTCAGTGTATCACAATGGAAGGTTGGACACAAGTGCTTTATTGGGTATGCTCATTTCGCTTTTATTGGATCCCCATTTACGCCGGGTGGGATACCCCATTGGTCGAAACGACGTGTCATAGTTGGACCTTGGTGTGTGTCTGAGCGCGATCACACCTCGCTTTGAAATGACCTGGTCTAGGTTTATCGATGAGCGTTTGTTTCTGTTAGAAAAGCCCGCTTCCCATGTCTGAACGCAGAAGAATAATTGACCGAGATATTTTAACTCGCTGACAAGGTCTGTTTCTCGACCAATAGCGCCATCGAAATTCTCATCATTAAATAGTACATTTTAATCGTTTACGGTCGTTTAGGGATCAACCTTCAAGACTCAATATTTATGTTTGAAAAAGCATTTAGCTTTGCAATAACGGCGTTTTCGATATATAGCAGCAAAGCTCTTTAAGTATGAATAATGTGAATTGGTATTCGTAACTGTGGTAAGACGGAGAAATGATGCGACAATAGACGCGGTAATATCATGGTTAGCTTGCATATAACCGTCTATTTTGATTTAGAGAAACCTAAACTTGTGGGCATTACCAACTTGGCATGTAGCTAATTTTTAATCAATACGCACATGTAGTTCTGTTTGGAGTGTTTCATATCCGGCATACAAATAGGGACCTCATATCCTTTTGGGAGCTTGATGTCGGAATATAATGTCCAGGATGTGATAAGTGGATTAGAGGAATTTGTATGTTAGGTTAAGCTTGCTTCGCGCTCTTTGTATAAGCGACCTCAGGCTCAGTCATCTGAGGCGATCAACGTGAGGTATATTTTGAAAACGGTAGTCTAGCTTAGATGCTGGAGTATATAGTTGGTCCATAGCAAACGATCATTTTTTACATTATGGTGTCGACACTTGGGCAGCATAGTCTTGAACTGATACATATACGTGTTCATTATTTGACAACATGTACCCAAGAATAAACGTTTCAAGATTCGCCGTAGCATGCCTAGCAGACGAGAGGCAGTTTTGTGAACGGCTTCACAGTGTAAACCAATTTTCAAACTACCACAAATTCAGACACCCGGGTGCTTTTCTCCAGTCTTGTAATCCATGCATTGAGCTTGTACGGGTAATAAAAACCGAGATCACGGCCGATCTGCATTATTTCACACTTTTGCATATTAAACAGTAGTTTGCTTTCTGACGACCAGTCGTGCAATGGATTGAGATGGTTCTGTAACAGAAAACAATCATCAATGTTGTTAATTCGCCTCCATATTTTTCGGTCATCAGCGAACAGAACTATCTTGCCATCGTTTAGTTTTAGTAAATCGTTCAGGAAGATCGGGACCAGTGTTGTTTTTATCACCGATCCTTGCGTCACACCGCTAGTGATATCGATTTGCTTCGGCAATAGACGAACTCTGATGTATCGGTTACGAAGGCAATTTGGTATTCGTTCATACTGTTTTTCGAAATACGGTGTTTCTTAAAGTTGTTCAAGTGCCATTTATGATCCATTCTCTCTATAACCTTAAAGATTTCTAGTTAACACACATGAAAATAGCCACCAGTGTCACAGCACTTGTTCAGTCTATTAGGCTCATCAGAAAATTGGATAGTCAAGAAAAAATACAATGAAATCTGTGCTGGAGAAACGATAACAGCTTAACCAATTTTATCAAAATAAAAAGACATTTTCTAATATCCTGTCATTATTGAACTATTAACTTCAAATCAGATGGAGTTGTCTTGTTTTACGTGAATTTCACTGGAGAAATGATGCAATTAAAATACCAGAAGCTAGTTCGGTCTCTCGGTTGTTGCTGTTGTTGTAAGCCTCCTTAGGTTGATACAGGTCATGGATGTATATTTCCTGCTCCACAGAGTTGTAAAGCAATAAAAAGTCAGATTCAGGATTAACAGTCTCTTCCGCAGCATTTATAGTTATACCCAATACTCAGTCGATCGGCGGTATCTGCAAGTGTTAAGTTCCTGCTAAGGCATTGATGACTCTATGCCTTGAATTATTGTCTGTCGCCTGGTTCCCTCATTTTCTCCACTAGCCTCGATTCTCCAGATGAGAACCAGATTAAGGAACCAGATTAAGGAAGAATAGGTAGGTAGGACAACCTGATTGGTTAAGATGTCTCTTGGACAATTTTGATTGGCTGATAGATAATCGTAGCGTAATCTCATTATCTAAGAGCACCACAGGGCTCTCGGCTTGGATTTTCAATTTAGTTTCGCTTATTGATCGTCCGATGTAACAGCAAGTCGTCGGTGTTATATACATTCAGCAGCGGATAGCAGTTTATGCTGTTCCCCAAATTAAGTGATCAAGAAAAATTTCTTCTCAATTCGTAGGTTCAATGTCGAGAGCTTTCATATCAAGTTTGGAGTGAATTTCAAACAAACAGTCACACAAAATGAAAATACCTTAAAAAGTGTTTTGTTCGACGTGTGGGATATCCATCCTACAACCGTTACCTCAGGTCTCGCAGAGAGTTCGATGTTGGAATGACATGTCCAAGTGGTGGGAGAAAGTATTCGGTTCTTTGTTTTCGAGGATAAATTCACCTCGTATATTTTTCTGGAAGAATCCTCAGGCGCAATCATCTGAATCACTCATAGTATAACTTATTTTCAAAATATTCAAAGAGCTCAGTGATACAAACGGTGACAGAAGCAAGTGATTGTGGGAAGCGATACAACACCTAGACACAGATTGTCAATCTTTTTCATGCTCGGTCAAGAAGTAATCGTGATTTGATTCAAATCAAGAATCAATTACAGACTCACTCACTCATAATGAGTGAATCAAAATACGAAAATCGCTGTCATAAAATGCTTGAAATTTCAGGTAAACGATGCACTGGGCATGTCGTATCCGTGGGTGTATTTCGTCAGCATGATTCTGATTGGCTCTTTCTTCGTCATGAATCTAGTCCTCGGTGTTCTGAGTGGGTGAGTTCGATCAATGCAATAATATTGTATCTCAGTGACGAAAAGTTTTACTCTACTCGATCAATCTCTAACATTGCTATTGTTGCTAAACTTAAGTGCCTCTGGAACAGACGTGATTTAAGCTTGGAAATTAAAGGACGGATATACTCCACCTCGGTAAGGACAGTATTGCTATACGGGAGTGAATGTTGGACAGTTCGCTCAGAAGATGTTAGGAGGCTTGAGGTTTTCGACCAACGTTGTTTGCGTAGGATTGCTCACGTACGGCGGCAACACCACGTTTGCAATTCTGAGGTCAGGCGCCGCGTCTTAGGAAGCAACGGCACTAGTGTTCAGACAGCCATTAACCGACGTCGCCTCCGCTGGTTGGGGCACGTCCTGCGCATGAAACTCGAACGGTTACCACGCCGAGCGCTTTATGCGTCAGGTGGTACAGACTGGAAAAAAGTGGCTGGCGGTCAGCCACTAACATGGAAGAGTGGCTTGAAAAGGCTCACTTCTGGTCTAGCTAGGGTTGGACGAGCGCGCTTGCTTGGATGGGGTGCAAGAGAAGGGGAGAGTGTATGGCTCGACACATTGGCAACGATGGCAATGAACCGACATCAATGGAAAGAGTGCATCATCTCTATTACTCCATGGCATTCTCT
>JACCGJ010007528.1:0-23094 GCA_013407085.1 Atriophallophorus winterbourni
TTTGATTCGTTTACCCAATACAGATTGTATATTCCACTTCAATAGTGGTTTTTAATATGGAACCTAATGCTATGTGGCCTTCTTTATTTTCTCATTTTTATTCAAAGTAGAATAGTTGGAAAGATCTCCTTGTTTTCTTTGGAATGCCTTTTCTGAACTATTGGTAAGAGGAGTTTTTCTTTTACATTCCAGAATACTCTCATACAAAAATATATTCGTAAAAATAATTTTGGAAATGGTGGACTATATTCTGTGTCATACCACCGAATGAAATCTGGACGCAGGATTGGCGAATCAGCCACAATTCTTTCTGTGCAATCAAAACTGAACTGGCCACACTAATAAAAATAAATTGGATATTTAAGTTGCTAGATTCCCATTTAAGTTCAATCTGAAGTCGAAGTTGCACAAGGTTGAATGTGCATAAAATTCAATCACGAGCTAGGAATTCCTTCAAATGTTTGCGCTAAAGCACTTTGCTTTGCGATGTTAAGTATTCGTGTCGTATGATCCACGCGCTCGTGTTTCCGGTTACGTGGAATATGAATTATGGCTTTTGTTACCAACAGATTGGGCAATCATCGATTAAGTAAACATTAATCAGGAATATGTTTAGCCTGCTCCAGTCTAGTGCTCACTCAAGTGGGAAACGTTTGGAATATTTATCATGCGATCTGGAAGCCTATTTAAGCAGCTAACCACGTCCTTGCTGATAAAGTGATCACGTATCAACAGGCCAGGTCTAGATTGTAGACGTTTCGTAGGCTTAGCAGTTGTCACCTATTTAGGAGCAGGCCTTAGTTTACCTTATAGCCTCCGCATATCCAGTAAGAATAGATTGATGTCGTGACTCACAATTCTGCTTTTACTTCGTCAAATATTATAGCCTGAAGGCGTTAATGCTTCTCCAGACAGTGTATCATTTTTAATGTGCGTTGTACAGAATTAAATTCATAAATAATATTAAAATCACGCAAAGAACTTCTATAGGGGAATGAAGACATGATGAGAGTAAAAATGAAGAATGTTTCAAACAATATTAAACCGAGCCAGAATGATCAAATCTCCGCAAACTTTTTTTGCTTCTACGGGTCACTGAGCAGACAAATTTCTTGTGATTGAGACGCGAAGACCTTTAACTTTCTGAGCCATCGCGATTCTGATAGTTCTTTAACCCACCTTTACTCGTGTCATCGCTTAATTGATCGTCAGAATATAGCATTTCCCAATTTTCACTTTTTCGTCGATATGATCATGTTTTCTAAAACCGAGATCAGTGTATCTCTGCTGTTGGAATCCTTCGTCTCACAAATGCAAGCAAACTGAACTCAACTAGGCTGCTTACTCTTTTACAAAAACTAAACAGATTATCTGACCAAGCATTGAGACCTCAAGTCGCTTTAGGGGGTATCACCGGTTCCTCACAGCACACTCCTCGATTCTATCTGTAGTTAATTCGAACAGCTAGGAAGTTGTTTAACCGATGATGTACCTCACCTGTAATTCTATACATCTTTAGCTTGCGCAGACGGTATATATTTTTCACTGAGCCAGAGGCCTTCTGAAAATCCAAGTAGCATACTTCAATCATACACTTTTCATTAAGCCGTAATGTGAATTTCCCAAGGGAGCAGAGAATATTCGTCTAGGAGGACATTTTTACCCAGAATCCTTGTGGGATAACTCAGTAATGAATCAGCCACCGAAGGTTTCATAACTGGTGTCGAATGATTTTTCCCAAGCATATGAAAAGAATGCTAGACAGAATTAGTGGTCAATTGCCGTTCTATTAAGATCGAAAGACGATGCGCCTAATATTCAGTTTGCGCAATACCTCAAGAAGAGTGATCCAACGTGATTCACTGCATCAGTAATGAGGTATAAAACGGCGAGAACCAACAAAATTGAAATTGCTACGCAATGTATTTGATGTTGTGTCCAAGTGTGCCAAGTACCAACAACCATGTATATATTTGATTCATTAAATTTGTAGATAGGCATATCAGTTTTGAATAGATTCATCAATCGTGAACCTCATATATATGATCAGGTATTGCTTAATTAAATTAGACACAAGGGTCTCGCAGCTGCTAATATTTTTCGAGGAAGGTAAATTTACTTGATTAAGATGAGCTTATCAAAACGTTTAACGACCAGGGAGGATAATATTTTCATCGCTTTCGTGATCAAGCTACACGAAACCAGGAAAGTTTTGAGATTAGAGAAACAATCTACTCAACGAGGAAAAAAATTGATTAGTTATATAGCGTGAAAACACAAAATATTCAATTAATATAATATTTGAAGAATCACATTATGTATGATTTTAACTGCACCAGTCCAGCCTTTACATAACCATGCACAAAAGAATAAGATGAAGTGATTGTGAACGGAAAGGCGTTGTAATTAAAACAATTTCTAAACAAAAAAAATTATAGGGGTTGTCTAATTAAGAAAGTGAAAAAGTCAAAGTCTTTTAATTTTCGCGTGTTATATGTTCATTGATGGTAAATATAAAAACATATACTTGCAAATTCAATTCAAATCTTATGGATAAAAATACATATAGGTTTACAAAAAACCATAGAATAATAAGTAAAATCGAATAATTTATCAAACAAAAGAGTATTTGGTTGTTTACCGAGCAGTTCAAAAATCGGGTCAAAATCCAAAGGGCAGAAATAGTTTTTATTATCACAGTGGGGTGATATATCCAGCTCCAGACTATTTTCGATACACTTGTTGATGATCAATAAAGCATTACTATTTTACTTAAACACGTTTTGATTTAAGTAGTTCACAACATGCTCCGGTAGATTTCCTCACGTAAAACAGACTTGCACCGCAAAATTTGTCGTCTAACGTTGAGTCGTTATTTAAGGATAGTCAATATCACTATGCGAGCACAGTAGATTAAATGAGTATCATAAAGGATGAGTTTAAGTAATCCAAAAATTGCAAGCTGAATCAAAATAATTTTGAAAATGACGACGTGGATAATCGAATAATTGTAGATTTGTGATTCGGTTATTGTCCGTTTTCCGATGAACCCAGCCACAAATTTAGTAGCTCGATGGTATATTCTTTGCATAGTCGCAATATCTTTTTTTAAGCCAAGACACTGCTTGAACAGCATACTCCGTCGTGAGTCTCACGTATGTATTTTCAAACGCAGGATTAACTGTTTTGAAAAGTCGCTCGAAAATTCTCTTTAGAAGTGAAAATTTGCTGGCTGTTTTGTGATAAACAGAGTTGCACTATCAGGACAACCCAGAGCACACCGAAGCCATTTTGTTGGTAGCCGACGAAAGGATGAAGCGCCGATAGAATGTTGAACTTCCATTTATTTTTGTTATTGAAGGAAAGACGATTTTTTAGGGATCAAGTGTT
Organism: Atriophallophorus winterbourni; assembly: GCA_013407085.1. Lineage (NCBI taxonomy): Eukaryota > Metazoa > Platyhelminthes > Trematoda > Plagiorchiida > Microphallidae > Atriophallophorus > Atriophallophorus winterbourni. The sequence goes on from JACCGJ010007528.1 coordinate 3,391, forward strand.
GAGGTTGTCCAAATTCTTTTGGTATTGCAATTTAATGAAAGTGTTCGTGACAGATATGGGAATCATAATCAGGAAAAAAGTTGTAATGTATCGTTGAGAGCAGTTTATTGGTAACGTTTCGCTTCAGACTCAGAAGCTTTGTCAGACCGAGGGTGTTATTTCGAACAGAGATCAAGCTTGAATTTCATTCACCCGACCAATCCTAAGCTGGTTAAGTACTGCACAGCCCATGTTCGGCTCTGCGCTCGTTAAGATAGACAGGCGCGATCAATATCAACGGAAGCCCCACCGAGTACTCAATTGAGCTAGTCGATCAGCAAATGTCATTCACTCCTTCTTGTCTCACCATACACGTTGTTATCTTGATATATCAAAAGCATTCGATCCTGTCAACCACAGTATCTTACTACAAAAGATGGAGCTATGTGGAATCAAGGGTTCATTACTAGTCTGGTTTGAGGACTATCTCCGCGACCGTGTCATTCGAGTAAGGGTTAATGGTGATTTGTCACGACCTATCGCAGTAACGAGTAGGGTGCCGCGATGATCAGTGCCTGGACCAATTCTTTTACTGATCTATGTAAACGACTTACCTAAACTTGTTCGCTGAAAAATCTTGTTATTTTCAGGTGACATCAAGCTGTGGACACAAGTACGCACAACTGAGGATTGCAGACAGCTTCAGCCAGCCTTACAAGACTGGCCAGTTAGAATTAAACTAACTTTCAAGTCAGAAAATGCAAGGTATTGACTGTTGGAAGACATTTCCAGTTTTTCACACCCTTGGTTCCGATATTTTTGGAATCACTGACAAGGAGAAGAACTTGGGTGTGTGGGTGAGCAGCACTTTGAAACCGTCACATAACGCCACATCTGTCTATGAAAAGACGTCACGAGTACTGCTTCTTCTAAAATACGTGTTCGGGAGTATCACGAAGCAAACTGTTCATCGAATAATTAATCCGCACTTGAGGCCAACCATGGAGTATGCAGTTCAGACTTGGTCACCCTAGCTACAGAAGGAATCAGCCTCTTGCAGAGAATATATCATCGGACCACCAAGCTCGTACGCGGTTTAAAGCACAAACAATACGAAGATCGTATTGCAAGTCTTAATCCCTTTGACTCTCTTTACCGCCGTCTTAGAGGTGATTGGATTCTTATGTTCAATATACTGCATACCCTCAACCTTCCCCTAAATAAACTATTCACACGACTACACCCCAGAACCAGCCGGAGTCACGACTATACAGTACTTATTCCCGACTCAAGAGTAAACTGTTAAAGGTGTATGAATCCGCGTTGATGTCTTGAAAATTCCTCTTTCGGTCAAGCAAGATCAAACGAACTGGGGAAATTTGTTTCCCACCCTACACCCGTGTTCCTTATCAAGTTTTTCGTGTCATTATTTTCCAGTGATATTTTTTGTTTGTTCTTTAAATTGAAAATAACTTTTAAACTAAATGTTAAATCTGTGAGAGTTTTCATTCCCGATTATTGTTCCTTTGTTTAACTGGACTTGTGCTTCCGCACATTTTGATTTGTTCGTTACCCGTGTTTACCGTTATTGGAAAACGGTAATTTTTTGTGCTCTCAACTAAGCTCTTTGACTTGCGTTTATTGGACGCGTTGTGTTTGCATTGAAACCTGTATTCGATTACCGTTGAGTACAGTGTAAATTGACGTATTGTTCTGATTTGGGATCGATTCGTAAACGCTCGTCATTCCCGGTATAAGAATCTCATGGCTTGTAGCAGGCAACTAGTTTCCGTGACAGAAACTATTCCCCAGTGACGATTTGGTCGCTACAGTACTCAACTTTGGAATGCGATTTGGACCGTATTTGTCTCAATTGGAGAACAAACAGTACTTAACGTCAAATTTGTGGACGCAATATAGTACTCAACGTTGGGATTCGACTTGGACCGTATTTGTCTCAATTGGAGAAAATACAGTACTCAACGTCAAATTTGTGGACGCAATACAGTACTCAACGTCGAATTTGCTGACGTCAATATGCCTGTTACACACAGTTTTGCCGAAAAGATCAAATCTTCCCAACAGTTGGTCGATAATGGAACGGAAGACACCGCAGGTGAGCGCATTCATTGTTCTGTTGAGGGCTCTCGAGGTAGCATAAGGGGTTCAAAGATAGAATCAAACATCTTTGTCCGTAAGGCTAAGATGCGCTTGGAACTCCTAAAACTGTCGCAGAAACGTGAAGCTCTCAAGATGCAAATGAAATTGCTTGAGGCGGCACAGGAGGTTAAAATGGCTGAGATTGCTGCTTCGGCAAGTTATCTTGCGCATTGTGAGCATCAAAAGGAAGAAGTAGCTGACTACCCTCGTTCGGAGATAGAAGATTCTGTTCGTAATAAAAAGCCCGGTAGTTTACCAAGATCTGACCTTCCGAAGATAGAATTGATGTCTTTCGACGGTTCAGCTAGCACCTACGGGAAATTTTTTTGTCAGTTCGAGGCTTATGTGGAGTCTAGAACTCGTGATGACGGACAGAGGTTTCTATGTTTGCTAAATTATTGCCGAGGTATAGCAAAGGAAGCTATTGTAGAGTGTCATGCTGCCACTTGAACGTGCTTATAAGCGGGCGAGATCAATCATGAAGGACCTCTTCGGGCAACCGCATACAATAACAAGGCCTGTTAGCCTCGTCAATTGTCGAAAAATTGTTTCTATTGGTGTAATGTTGAAGTATATTGACCTTTGTTTTGTCGATGGTGATCGGGAAGCTGAGTTACCTGACATTAAATTAGCTCAGTCGGATTTTGCGACAGAATTTCCCAACAATAAATCGGATCGGATGGAGAACACGCCTGGCCCACCTGACACCAAATCATCCCAAATGAAAAGTGGGCCTGGTTCACATGACACTGAATCAGCTTTAATTGGGGCGACGTATGGTTAGCATGACAATCCGTATGTTTGGCGCAAACCTTTCGGTTGTATACCTGATGAACCATTTATGTTTGAAAACCCGGATACAATATTTTGTAATTTATACTTGCTTAGATGGCGCAACATGTCGCTGTTGGAGGATGCAATACATAAGGCTCGTTCGGGTAGGATATCATGCAGGAGCTTATTGCAGGGCGCTGGCAGAACCGGAGGACGTGGTGGGTCTTTGTCTAGCAAACATTTTCCCTATAAAAAGCCACAGGTGTCCGGTGATGGTTATGCGACGTGGCGTGTGTGACTCGCCACTAAATAAAGTCACTTGCTTTATTCTACTGTACCTGGGTGTCGGGCCCGGGGGCTGATGCTTAAGGTGTGAGGCGGATTTTCGGATCTGCTGACTCCAGAAGTACCACTGGGCATTCAGTCTGCCGGCTGAATGCGAAGACGAACGTTGATTACACTGAAGGCAAAAGTTATCGGTGGGAGGCGGGTCTGCCAACTCTAGAGATACGACCAAACATTTGATCATCGGGCCGCTGTCATGCGTCACGCAGGTTCGGGTCGCGTAGCCAGGTAGAGGAGAGCCTCGCAGTTAAGTGCTTGTGTCTCAACTTGCTTTTCAGATTTGAAGGAATTTTGGTGGGCGGTGTATGAATCCGCGTTGATGTCTTGAAAATTCCTCTTTCGGTCAAGCAAGATCAAACGAACTGGAGAAATTTGTTTCCCACCCTACACCCATGTTCCTTATCAAGTTTTTTGTGTCATTATTTTCCAGTGATATTTTTTGTTTGTTCTTTAAATTAAAAATAACATTTAAACTAAATGTTAAATCTGTGAGAGTTTTCTTTCCCGAACATTGTTCCTTTGTTTAGCTGCACTTCTGCTTCCGCACATTTTGATTTGTCCGTTACCCGTGTTTACCGTTATTGGAAAACGGTAATTTTTTGTGCTCTCAGTTGAGCTGTTTGACTTCCGTTTATTGGACGCGTTGGGTTTGCATTGAAACCTATATTCGATTACCGTTGAGTACAGTATAAATTGACGTATTGTTCTGATTTGGGATCGATTCGTAAACGCTCGTGGCTTGTAGCAGGCAACTAGTTTCCGTGACAGAAACTATTCCCCAGTGACGATTTGGCCGCTACATAAAGTATTTTTTATTCTGTACGTGTATGCTTTACCTGGAACTCCCTACACTGTAATGTTGCACATTCACCGAACTTGGATAATTTCAAATCGAATTTGGACAATTTCATGTCGACCAATCCAAACATTGAACCTATATATTTTACACCATAAGAGCTTTAAACTTTGAAAACAGTTTCTGCCCTATGGATTTTTACTTGATTGCCGAACTGCTCAGTAAGCAAACAAATCCCGTTTTACTACCCATGTTATTCGTAATTCCCATATTTTTCTGTGGTTTTTGATAAGCTATATGCTTTTTAGACCATTAAAATTGAATCGATTTGTAGTGTTCGAATTCTTCCGGTTTATTGATCATTGATCGCACTTTTATAACTTCTACCGAATTCGACAAATTAACTCTCACGTAGACTACAACAAGCCGATCATTCAGGTAATTTTCTAACCAGGTTAATAGTCTGCCAGGGATATGACAAGAGAGAATTCTGTGGTTTACGTGGAAGAAGGCTTACTGCATTTCCAATAGCTACGTGAATGTTATCCCCAAAATCTATTACACGAGCCCAAACGTCAAGTGTAAGAAAGAGGTCAGAAAAGCAGGAATATCCATCCATAACTCCGTGTTGCGCTCCAAAATAGTCTATTTCAGGCGGTTTCTAGCATTATACTCCCGAAGATAGTTTTTAACAGACTCGAGATACGGCATGCTTTATTATATACTGTATAGCAATGATGCCCTGACGTAACATTACACCGCACCCAGACATTTTCGTAATAGTCGAAAGGAGTTCCTGCATTCCGATCCATGTCCATCAGTATGATAAACTCATATCCGATTTAGTTACTTTGCGTTTTCCGTTATTCTTTCAGTTTTTGATCAAATGGTGAAGAGTCAATAGAAAACTTTTTAAATATCGATGTAGCCAGCATACACAGCATCACGTTCATGTGCGCTACATTGATAGTTTCAAAAAAATGTCTGAAGTCTAGATAGACATGCAGTTTCTACCATCTTTTAGCTAAAGTCGCGTCTTGGAATGATTAACAATTAAATAAATCAGAATTACTAAGTCGAGCACTCAAGTTTTATTGATCAACAGCTATCTGATTTTGTGGTGGGTGAGATGTGGTCGGATCTATAGGTAACGTCGTCAACTTCACGTTTTTTTACACTTAGCATCGAATTCTGAAAGCTTGTGCGCCAGTTTAAAAGCGGAATAACAACATTTCTGCACAGTAATCCATGAAATACTATAGTTTCCAGAGGGTCATAAATTTCCATTTGAAACAAGAAAAAGGAAGCGAAAGAATGAGAGAAGGATGAATTTGTAATCCATAGCTGCACACAGCAATTATTTCGTATACATTCTACGATGATCCAAGGTTTGTTTCATAATTCTGAATTCGGTGATAGTAACGGACAAATTGCAGAGTCAAATTTGTAAAATCCGGGAGCTCAAGCTGTTGAATTTATATTTGTCTGTCCTGAAACAGATAATCGTAAATGCTTCGGCAAGGTCGATATGAAAACTAACTTATGTCTTCAAGATTCAAGATTTATGGTTAAAAAAAGCAAATTGCTGTACAGTACCATAGGATATACGTATAAAAAATTTATAAAAAAATCGTTACTTGTATGATCATCTCCGTTTTCTTCATAGGTGGAGCAAAAATAATCCTCAATGGCGACACAGACTGAGGGATGGACGGTAGTTCCGTGCGTTAAAAAAATATAGACATCAATATGTAGGGGCCAACGCAGTAGTACTCAACATAAGGTTTCGTAACCTTTGTTTAAAGATGTGCTCGTTCGCTGAGGTAACAATATCTGTCGGCAAGCTATTCCACAAGAAGCATACACGAACAGCGAAGAAGTGACGACGCTTAGAGTAATACCTAATATAATGACCGAGCCACTGATGTATTTGAATAATTTGCCGTCAATAATTCAAAGCAATTAAAAGCACTTATCGGACACGGCGAGCAGCTACAAGTTCGAAATACTTGCTGAAGCGTCAAGACAAGTTTGAAATCAATACAAAAGATTCCCGTACCGGAACTCAATATGAAGTGTCCAACAATATTCGTTTTTTCACCGCTTCAAAAGATGATTATATGTACTGTGACAAGAAAAATATTATTTTCTAAATATTATTTTCTAATGCTTCATGTAATGACGCATGCCCCAAAAAATGGCTGCAGAATTTTTAAAAAAACAAGTGGACAATGTAGTCATGAAAGCCATCATAGGAATGACAAATAGCTCATAATTTTGACCCACGTTAGTAAAAAGCCGAGGGGAGCTATTGGCGTTGTGTCAACGCTCGTGAATTGAACCGAATAAAGTGGAACTTTTCACTCCCTATAACCCACATGTAACACATATTCAGACAGTTAAACATGTTCTTTTCTTGATGGATTTATTATGCGGATATTGGTTGGTGCCAATGGCAAACGCGTATCGCTGCAAAATATGTGGGTATATATCGAAATACTTATTATTACGGTTGTCATTTGGTCTGTGTATCGCTGCAACAATTTTTGGCGTTTATTTTTCAAAATATAGGACACTATAGCGAGGGTAGTTCTATATATTCCACAACTTTTGACGTCCCACTGGGGTGGGCTTTAATAAAGCCATGATTGTATAGCAGTTGAGCACTCCGTACTTTTACAGGAGTGCTGCTGTCCACGATGCTGAGTTCTCCAACTAGAGTACTTCAAGTCATTTTAGCCTCCAAATAAATGAACGCATAAACTGAGGGCAACGAAGCCATTGATTGGGTGAATAATTACAGTCGAACCTAATATTGGATTAGAAGTTGCATACATTGGACCCGTGTATGGCGAATCACATAAACTAAATTAACAAATCACAGCCGGTGAGGTGCTATGGCATTGCTTGTTCCACATTATTTTGGCACTTCACGTATACAGCAGATCGGCTTAAAAATAACAAACAAAACTTTAAAAAATAGATAGCTGAAATAAGTACTAATTTATGTACAAAATTGTACAAGCTTTCAAAAAACAAAGACGTGAAACATGGGGCATTAATCGATATCGTAAGGAGCGAAGCGCTCTCGTAGTTCTTCGGTGATGCGAGCTTCGTCCGTCTCGGTGTCTGTACAATTTCTCCAATCCGCGCGATCTGGGCAGTTGAGGATGCGAGCATCACTGAGGACCACGCTACAAAATAGGAAACAGTATTTGTGAGATGACGAGCTTCGATTAAGCCAAGTGACATACAGCCATGGAAGTGGAGTAAATTAAGTGTTTCCGGGCTACCAAGACCAAAACAAAAAGAAACGGAAGCAGAATGCAGTGTTCAGGCAGGCGGCTGATTGCCAGCAGGAATCAATTCAGCTCTCATCATAAAAATTAATTGATGAGATTCCCGCTGATATTACCTCAAACGTTTACCTGATAATTAATGTTATCTACCATAGATTGCACGGATGTGCAATCGTACAGAACTTCGGTTCTGTGAGGCCAACACCGTGCTAAATTGATTGGCCACCGGTAGTGAGCCACATGGTGAAATACGCTGGAGTCTCACTACCATTTCTATTTTTTTCTCATATCTGTCTAGGCCTGGGCAACATGACAGTATCTTAGCTCACGTGCAGTCTCTAACTGTGCGACACTTTGCCTGGATCAGGCTTGTGCTTTAATATCATACCATACCATAGATTCTAAAGATCATTACACATTTTAAGAAGAGCGAAAAATAGAGACTGAGTCCATTGTCGACTGCTATACTCACTAGCATAACAGAAAGAGCTCACCACCTAAAATTATTGTCCATTACATTTCTTGGACTAAAAGACCCGAGGTATCACATGAAGATTTGGAACATTCGAATGAGTATCCCGAAGTTTTATCGAGAGCAGTGATGTGAAGATTCGATGAACAATATGAAATGATTTATCTGTAAGCTGCCATTTCACAAGATCAGCCGATTTGCCCAATCAACATAAAAATTCAAAAGACGAGAAATACAACAATGAAGTTCAAATCAGCTGGATAAATCTGAAGCACAACTGATAACGTTAGAGCGTAGGTACCGTGAACAAACGCCTAATTGGAACAGCCTGGCCCCGGGAAAAACTCAGGGACAATCAGTTGCACTTGAGAATTTTAGGTCAGCGCACGTTAACATACCCAACTACATCGAATCTGTAATGCCACGCGAGATCCATGTTTCCTCAGAGGAACACGAAAAAGGGTCTGCGAATGTTGAATATTTTTAAAATATAGACACGTGTCTAAACGGAGTCAGCGAAATCGTACGTCAAACATCATATGGACCCGATTAAACGACAGCTTGAAATAGAATTGTATGTATGTATAAAATCACATGCCTGATCCAGGCAAAATGCTGCACAGTGTATGGTCTGGCGCCACGTGGGTTGGTCTGGTAGATGGTATGAAAGCACAAGCCTGATCCAGGCAAAGTGCCGCACAGTCAGAGATTGCACGTGGGCTAAGATACTGTTAAGTTGCCCAGGCCTAGACAGGAAGAAAATGAACAAGAAATGATAGTGAGACTCCAGCCTGTTTCACCATGCAGCTCACTACCTCTGGCCAATCAATTTAGCGCGTTGTTAGCCGCATAGCACGATTGCACATCCGTGCGCGTGAACTGAGACAGAATTTAGGCGCATAAGAATAGCGATTGAAGTGAACAGACAGAAACGCAAAACTTACCGGCCAAACTGAATGTCACTCGTGGCAATGCGATCTTTTTTTATTTGTCCAAACAATCGTTCTCCGGTGGGTAGTTCAACATAAAAGTACGGCAAACCGGGGGCGCAAATCTGCAATCAAATAGCAGATGGTTGAGAAATCACCATAGCAATCAGAGAAACGATATCGAGGAAAGAGGATCTTACATCGGACAGCTCTGTGTTACGAGGAATCGGTTGAAGCGAACATGGACTGGTTTCGCAACGAGCAGACAAATCCATGAACGCGTGCTTCACTTCTCCAGCCACTGAAAACGGGATGGGAATGACCTGGAATCAGAAGAAAGTTTTGAGCAAGACGTGATCGGATAGTACATTAAAAGTGGGATTTATGGACGGAGAATTGAAGTGATAAGGACTGTAACTAACTCTCAAACGACATTCAGTGGGTTATAGTATGGTATGAAAGCACAAGCCCGATCCAGGCAAAGTGCCGCACAGTCAGAGACTGCACGTGGGCTAAGATACTGTCAGGTTATCCAGGCCTAGACAGATATGAGAAATAGAGAATAGAAATGGTAGTGAGACTCCAGCGTGTTTCAGCATGCAGCTCACTACAGTTGGTCAGTCAATTTAGCACGATGTTAGCCGCACAGCACAGAAATGCTGCACGATTCAATGAGTTAGCAAAGATCTGTCGTGCACTTAAATACATAAATTAATGCGAACCATTTGGTATTATCTGAATAGAACACGAATAGAGCACAAACTACTCGTCGTCTATCCAAACGTATGTGAGTGCATCAAGATTAATAAATCACGAAATGCGATTAAAACGCAAAAATAAACAGCGTCGCAACAACGTTTATTGTGGGAGCTGAGGTTCCAAGATTATCACACTAACAATGGAAGAAACAAATGGTATGGTATGGTATGAAAGCACAAGCCTGATCCAGGCAAAGAGCCGCACAGTCATAGACGGAAGAAACAAAGGCATGAGGAAAGCCTCCGAAGTAATGTCAACGCGAAAGTCTGTAGCGGATCATGAATAGCTTGTAAGTTCCAGTGATCCCAAGTGCCATTCGCTAAAGTATGTCGTTATGTACACCATTAAAGTGATTACACAGAAAGGACGTGCCGAAGGTATGAACGCAAAACTAGCAAAAATTCACAGACATCCGCCGAGAACGCACAATCAACCGCAGACACTCACTTGCAATTGGTAGTGCTGCGTCTTCAAATTCCGCTCAAACGCCACCATCGCTTTGCCTTGATCGGCAAACATTCGTTTCAGACGCATTTTATAATCCTCGATCTCGGACCGCACGTATTCCGGGCAAGCGGTCCAACTGCGGTGATGCCCGACCGTGAGGATGAGCACATGATCTTTCACCAGTTGACCTCGAGGCAGAGCCACGTAGGCCTGTGTGTTCACGCTGACAATCAAATGCTTTTTCACTTCCGGATTTCCCAAACAAAACCAGCATGCAGCTTGTTCGCGTGGTTCTGTTAATGGGAGAGCACACGGGTTAAAAAAGAACTGCCAGCATGATTGAAAATAATCACAAATGAGGGTAAAATTAGTTAGTTATCGGTGCATCACTATCATATATCAGTATTAGGAAAAAATAAAGGGAAGGACGCGACAAAGCTATACGCGCATCTAAATACAGACAAACCTCCTGACAATACGCCAAATGCGCCAACAGCATACTAGCGAGTATTACGTCAATGAGCTATAAAAGACCCTCCACAAACACTACGTATATAATAAAAGAGGTGGGCATACTCATGTACAAAAATAAGAGCCCGTACGCGTCAAAGAAAACACAAGCTCAGGCAACGTGCACACAGCCCATAGACCCCACGTGGGCTAAGTTACTGGCAGGAATTAGCACGGCCTGTAAATCTGTCGAAATTATAATATTAATTTCCCACACATTTTGCTTATCGGTCATCCATGTATCCCGTTAATCTTACGAACTGTTAACATGTTTCCATGTCAATAACGAACATGCTACGCCTTAAACGTTTAGTCAAATTTCATATTTTGAACTATTTTGGTTTTGTTGCCCAGTCGAAAAAGTGCAAATAAACACTGAAACGATAGGATATGCGAAAGCATGTAGGTTGCACATTTATCTGCTCTCGTTAAAACGCTCGACGTATTTTGGTGCCGAGATGGTAGAAAGCATGCAGCGCAGAAGCTTTGGTAAAACAATTTAGCGGGGTTACTTGTGCAGCAATGAAGTACTGAACAATCGACACCCGTGTATGTATGCATGTAAGTATGGACGTATGTATGTAAGTATGAACTGTATGTATGCATCTAAGTATGGACGTATGCATGTAAGCATGAATGTATGTATGTATGCATGTGTATGCATGTATGTATGTATGTAAGTATGAACGTATGTATGTGTAAGTATGAACATATGCATGTACGTATGTGTGCATGTATGTATCTATGCACGTGTGTACGGTTATATTGAAGTATGAATGTACGTCTGTATGTATTTGAGCGTATGCTTGTATGCAAGCATGTATGTAGAACTTAACTTAGTCCTCATACGGAACTAAATTTCAAGTTGCCAATGAGGATTTATCCTCAACTTGCAAAAATTGGGGCTAGCACAAAGTCAGAACCGCGGTCGAATGTCAGGTAACCGATACACATACCGGATGAGTGTGGCAACAATCACGAAACGGGTCGTGCGCTTCCGTCATGCTTTCCAAACGTCACACACGACTCATTAATGGATTCTGATTGTAAACAATAACCAAGCCTGGATGCCTATACACAGGTATGTATGTTTAAATGCACGAGTGTGCGTATGTATTAAAAAAATAAAGAGTGTGAAGTCGTGTAAAGTGCGCAGCATGGGATCCACTGCCAATTGGCTACAAGTCCACGTCCAATGGCAGTAAAACTGCCGCTGCTTACCCAACATCGTGTTATTTATAAGGGACAACAAAATACGAATGTATGGAAGCACAAGCATGGAACCAGTCAAAGTGCCGCGCAATCATAGACAGCACGTGGGCTAAGATATCGTCAGGTTGCCCAGGCCTAGACAGATATGAAAATAAAAATAAAATAGAAAGAATGCAAACGAGCACACGACATGGTTAAATGGTAGCAAAGCTCATATAGATACAAGTTATTGTTACCTGTAACAGTGACACGCAGAGCGATGGAGAATAGCATGTGAAACGATAGCAGGAAAAACGATGACAGAATTATTGATTCTTTGCAAGATCCATGTGTGTTGAGTAATGATAGCAACAATGCTAATTGTGTCAGTCACCGGTGTAAATTACATGTGACAAACAAGTTGCGCTTGTAAGCCACTGTTAGGTAAGGCTGGTACGACCAACCGGTTCCATCACATGAGCCCCCATTCATGTAAACTGGTTTTGAACCCATGACCATAAATAAAAATGCTCATTTGCATGCATCTCCACCACACACACCCCACGATGTGTGTGATGGAGATGCATGCAAATGAGCATGGAACATCGTGATAGGAAATGTGAACAAAGTGAAACATACTATCCAACTTTTCCGCTAACGTTTCTCCACGTCTTTTCGTCGGAGCAGAGGACCGAAGTGGCGAAGAATCCTCTTCTGAACCAGTTGACCGATCAGTCTGGGATCGTTTACGCGAGGATCTGTCAACGTTTTCTTTCGATTGCATGTCATAAAAGTACTGGTCAGTTTGAACTTCCTTCAGTGTAGAAAAAGAATGAAACATGCAATACCACCAAATAATGAAAAAAAATGATAAAACAAATAATAGATGGATAAAACATCAGTTTGTCGGCAGGTGCCAACATGCGCTTACTAATAGGTTGTTGCTTGGGTACAAATCCAAATGAGACATGCGTATAAAATACCCATATTGCAGCAGTGCACGGATGTCCAATCGTTCAGCATTACTGTGCTGTACGGCAAACATCGTGCTAAATTGATTGGCCACCGGTAGTGAGCTGCATCCTGAAACACGCTGGAGTATCACTGTCATTTCTATTTCCCCCCTCATATCTGTCTAGGCCTGGGCAACCTGACAGTATCTTAACCCACGTGCAGTCTCTGAGTGTGTGGCACTTTCCTGGATCAGGCTTGTGCTTTCGTACCATACCATAGTGCACATTTGCATATCCAAGATCAGAAAATGCACCAAGAACGTCTAATAACCCGCGTGATCAAATCCAAAGACAATAGACAAGGAAGGTTTGCCACGCAACAAGGCTGCCAAGCTAGTGTTGGTCGACGTATTTTACAATACCAAAGATTGAACCATGATCACACGAGCCGTAAGCTTCTCAATCTAGTTCGCTCACACGCAGGTGATAAAGACGATTTAGCTTTCTATTGTGAGATGATCGATCGATGACACTGAATCAATTTCGATCAGCAAGTTCCGATATTCACATTGGTTTGGCGGGGAAGTTTGTGTAACAACAAGATGGGGTACAACGAGAGTAAAACGCACGAGCATCAAGAATACAACTAATTCAGTTTGAAGTTATCGACAAAGAAAGATACTCACCTCAAATAGAAAGTGCGGAAATCTTACAATAAAAATCGTAATTCAGTACTAGAACGTAACTAGAGCTAAATGAGTATCTGGTAAAGAATAACTAATGTACACAAAAGATCAATGGAACAATTCAGTTGCGTGTGGATTAATAAAATCCATCAAAGCCACGCAAAAACCTCGTGCAGAGGTATCCAATACGCTAACAAGAAGGGCCCATCATGAGCACACGGATGCTATGGAGAAGACCCCCCGCAGACGAAACACGAGAGCAGAAAACGCCGAAACGACCAACGACAACAATCGGGAACCCACAGGAATTCGGGTTTTCGGAAGCTGTGCATGAGAACGCTTCGAGCGACATGTTCCGGAACAGGAACACATGGACACCACGTATCGAACGATACGCAATTTGTCACGGTTAGTCAAACGAGTACAAAGTCGTGCCGGGTTGAGGTGGACCAGTTAATAAGAAATCAACCGACAAGTCAGTTTGCGGTGGCAAATTCGAGGTGTCAGTTGTGATTAATTGATTTGAATATAAGTAAGATAACTGTATGTGATCCTTGATCATGTGCATAACCAATGGCGTTGTGAGATTTGAGGGTAATTCAAGGTTTTGAATGGTCTGAATGAATGAAAGCACAAGTCTGATTCAGGCAAAGTGCCGCACAGTCATAGACTGAACGTGGGCTAAGATATCGCCAGGCTGCCCAGGCCTAGACATATATGAGGGGGGGAATAGAAATGGTAGTGAGATTCCGGAGTGCTTCAACATTCAGATCACTACCGGTAGCCAATCACTTTAGCACGATGTTAATCGCACAGTACAGAAGTACTACACGATTGCACATTTGTGGTCTAAAAAGCAGCAAGCTAAACAATAATCATTGGGTGGTAAAAAATAAAATGTAAGTATATAAAACAAGATAAGCAGTAAGATTAAACAGTATATAAGTAGTCCGCAAACAAATAATTCAACAAAAACTAGTTTAATTTCGTTTTACAGTCATACAAGCTAGTGGATTGAGCAACGGTAGAAGGTAAACTGTTCCAAGTAAAACAGACAGAGTGAATGTGATAAATTGTGGATCGTGTACCGTCGAGGGCTGCGTCAACAAAGTAAAAGAGGTTTGAATCAGAACGTTATTTGACCTCAAGTGACCGAAGTAATTATCCTTCCTGCCATCAGGGGGTAGAAGCATGACACCGGTAGCATGCAGCCGATCCTTAACTGCCGTACAACCAAGAAAAAATAAAATCCTAAAAGATGGAGAAGGGCGGGGCTTGAGCAGCTGCGGAATTTATAGAAGAATAAGCTGAAACAAACTGGGATGAAGTGTCTGCAATTCGAATAGACCATGCATTCAAACAAGTTTAGTAAACGTGTAGAGCAAGGTCAGCACTTTCACTGTCACTCCACTTGACAGCACGGATGTGCAATCGTACAGTACTTATGTGCTATGCGGCTAACACCGTGCTAAATTGATTGGCCATCGGTGGTGAGCTGCACGCTGAAACAAGCTGGAGTCTCACTACCATTTCGATTTTCTTTCTCATATATGTCTAGGCCTGGGCAACCTGACAGTATCTTAGCCCACGTGCAGTCTCTGACTGTACGGCACTTTGCCTGGATCAGGCTTGTGCTTTCATACATATAATATTAAGCAGACACTCCAAGATGTTTACTGCAAGAACACCACCAAAGACGGTTCGGAGACATATCTTGAAGCGTAACTAGCCACTGTGATATCTGATCGCGGGACCCCAGCTCGGAGCAGTTACTAGTTACGGTCGTTAGTTGTCTATGCCATGTTTGGCCACCACGAAATCTGCGCCAATCAGGATGTAGGGCCTCAAAAAGTGTTCGCTTCGGAAATCGGTGGCCCGACATCCGTAGAACATGACTCAACTAGCGTAACCCGTGCAGGTTGATCTGCTTCTCTATATCAACAAGATTTTATTACAAGAGCATCGTTGCGTATGCTACGGTAACTGCCGAAATACCAACGGTTGCCGAATAGCTAGACGCCGAATGTGCGCCTCAAGTAAGGTTAACGTTTCGCACTCATACAGCAATACAGACCACGCTGCTGCTTTGCATAATCTACCTTTGACTATCAGAGACAGTCCTTTCTGATGCCAGAGGTGATGGTATGAAAGCACAAGCCTGATCCAGGCAAAGTGCCGCACAGTCAGAGACTGCACATGGGCTAAGATACTGTCAGGTTGCCCAGGCCAGGCCAGATATAAGGGGGGGAATAGAAAGAAGTGACCCAAGTTGCGGAACGCTACAGTCGCCTTAGAAATTCGTGCCAAGACCTCGCCATATAAAGATGTAGAATTATACTTAAAAATAGCGAGATACATAAAACGATATACAGATTCAAGTAATAAAGTGCTGTTTGAAAAATGGATGTTTTGCACTCCAAAGTAAATAAACAAAATACAACTTAATAAACCAAAGAGAATGGTAAAATGTTAATTATAGGGCCTAGCGTTGACCAAGTGCAACGGGATCTTTCCGGCTGTACGAGAGCGGTGATATTGCCAAGCCACAGAGATAAGTTGGGAATACACCCCAGGAGTGACATAAACACAAAATGACAAAACTCACGGTCTCGGTCCCAAGCGTAGTAGTCATACGTTCAATGGAATCACGATAGGGGTTCTCAGTTACATCCGGCGGCTGATTCGTCAAATCCGATCGTGACATTTTGTCGATTGGCATCAGCTTTAAGGCATACAAGTACTACAGGATGTGAATATCAATAGCCGGAATAATCAACTCACTTTTCGATTGTTTGGATTTTTAACATCAGCAAGAGCAATAAAGCGAGTGACGTGGCTGGCCTTTTCTTGAAGCACACGGTGATTCCTTGGAGAAAAATGAATTAACATCTATCGGTAAGACGATGTGATAATGAAAAGACATTTGTGTGTTAGAGCAGTTTTTGGTAGCGTTTCAATTCTGACAGAAGCTTCGTCAGACCAAGGGTGATAGTCACGACAAGGGAACATGACTAAGTAGCAGTCAACCCACCACTTTTGTTTCTACTTTACTGCTAAGCAGCCTATAATAAGCCTAGGGGGTATCACGTTACGTAGGTATGACCAGGATCAGTGGCCGATTTGCCTACCAACATGCATGCACATAAATCTAACACAAGTGAACACGGTCAAGGTCGGTTGACACTGTGGCACTGATGCGAACGTAAAGCTGAGAAATCCTGTCAAGTTGATTATTATTCCACAGCCAACCTGAGTTTGAATATTCCATACCATGCTCATTTCTACGCAGAGCTTATGATAGGTAGCAGCAAATTCTAATACTAATGGGAACATACGAGATAATAATACCGACAGGTACCCTTAATGTCGAAGAATAAATTCGTTGATAACATCGATTAAGATTTGATTCTGACCTAAACGCATGCGTATTGAAATTGTACAATTGCAATCGTCATCGTTAGCAAAAAACGGATAAGGTGATGGATAAATAACAAATAATAACAACGATTAATAAATAACATGCTCATAAGTCACGAGAAGAACCAAATAAGCTGGTTGACAGTTCGGAAATGCTAATACAAACCGATTGCGTATAGGAACGAAATCACAAACTTGTAGCCAGGCAAAGTGCCACACTGTCATACACTGCGTGTGAGGTAAGACACTGTCAGGTTATCCCGTCTTTGACAGATAGAGGAAAATAGCAGTGAGGCTCTAACCTATTCACCAATGTATCAGTGGCAAATCACTTTAGTACAGTGGTACTAGTGCATTTCAGAAATACTGCACAATTGCGCATTCGTGTACGATGAAGCACAAAAATAACCTTAATTGATGTAAACCGAAATTGAATTTTCCATTTAACGGGTATATCGAACAATTAATCGGAACATCATAGGCATCTAATCACGCGCTCGCTTAACAATTCCTCCGTGTTTTGTGAGTTGAGCAATTCCTATGAAAAAATAAACAAGCGGCTGCATAAAAATCACGTTGCGAACTTTTATTAATCATCCCCATCTTAAAATGAGGAAGGGTGGGGGCTGTACAAAATTAGACACAAACACACTGGAATGAGGTGCCTATTATACCGTGAAGCATACAAGGCATTTATTCACGTGTTTTGAAGGAGTAAAACGACATCAATAAAGCTGTTGTCACTCTACTCGTTCACAACACTTGATTGAATGCATGTTTGATTTTAGGTGCATGAATGTGCAATCGTGCAGTACTTTGTGTTGTGCGGCTAACACCGTGCTAAATTGGTTGGCGAGAGGTAGTGAGCTGCATGCTGAAACAGGCTGGAGTCTCACTACCATTTTCTGTTCTTTTTCCTTCCTCATATCTG
The DNA here is from genome assembly GCA_013407085.1 of Atriophallophorus winterbourni. Lineage (NCBI taxonomy): Eukaryota > Metazoa > Platyhelminthes > Trematoda > Plagiorchiida > Microphallidae > Atriophallophorus > Atriophallophorus winterbourni. Next base: position 21,039 of record JACCGJ010007528.1, read on the forward strand.
TCTAGGCCTGGGCAACCTGACAGTATCTTCGCCCACGTGCAGTCTCTGATTGTGCGGCACTTTGTCTGGATCAGGCTTGTGCTCTCATACCATACCATACCATGTTTGATATTAGGTGTAGGCACCACATCTCAGTGTGTCTGTGCTTAACCTTTAATAGGTTCACTGGCATTTAGCCCCCATCTTTCCCCATTCTTCTTTACAACGATGGTTGTATCGTAGTTGAGTGTTCGGTATTTGCTACCGGTGTGATGCTGCCCATGATGATGATGATAAAATTAAATATTCAACCATTAACGCTCTCAGCTATTACGCTGCTTCGATAAGGAAAATGAATGCACAATCTTCAGAATATACAAGAGTGATAAATTAAATACTTCATTTACAGGAAAGTCTTCACAAACAATGAAAAACGTTGAGCAAGTAAAAATAAATAGAATTTTCTATGCTAAGTGATGGTGCACACTCATAATATATTAACCCACGCGCAGTCTCTGACTGTGCTGCACTTTGCCTGAATCAGACGTGTGCTTTCATACCATTCCATACAAGCTCTCACGTGTGTTGGTTTTGAAAAGTGAGACGCAATAGAATGAGATGAATGTTGGAAAACGGTAAATTATACAGTGGAGTGCACATAGATGAGAAAATTAATATGCTTCTTACCGATACGGGGCACGCTCATAGTAGCATCCCTTTCCACTGGAAAAATGATAACGCGGCTTAAGAAAATAAGCGAGTTTCGCTATCGAAGTCGATGAGTTTGAAGTGCATGATTCACATTCTGATGGCAGCGGATGGGAAATATGCTTTTCCACTCCCCGAGGCCATTGAGATGTCAGCAAGATATCGACGCCGACAAATCCAATATCTTCAGCAGCAATTGTTGAAGAAAGAAATGAATCTGACGGAGCATTAGAATCATCTACTCCTTCATCGACAGGGGCAATATATACAATCCGCAGACCAGACATCGTAGTATATATACCTTGAGAACCCAGAAAATTCAAATTTTCACATTCTGTGGAGTCCAAAAACGCCTGAAAGTCTTCAGGAATAGGCGCGACCACGTAGGTGGGCAAAGGAACTGGCATTGTTTAACTATTACAAAGGAAGAACATACTCTTATTACCACTTTCAAGAAACGCCTGAACCTCAGAGATATCGTCTCCGAAGAAGCTGCCAACACAAAACATCATCTAAATTAAATTGTTTAAACTACACAACATGTTACATCAAAATTTCCGGCTGCTTTCATAACATTGTTCACACGCGCACACAGTGCTTTGATTTTCCCGTTAACATCTCCACAAATCAGACTGTATCAAGCATTAAGAAAAGTTATGTAATGCGTACATTTTGTGAAACCCATCTTCAGACATAGCGTCTGAAAGGTAAAAGTAAAAACAGTATAAATTATGCAAGCATTAAAAATATGGTAAAAAATTGGAATGAAGAGGATGTTGGGTAAAGTGGAGTTTCATTCAGATGTGCAATCTGTTATGATGGATGGTGCGTGATGTTGCAACAGAGACCGTCGTTGCGTTATAGCAATCTATGCGTTCTTCTTAACCTAACACTCAAGGAAACAGAACAAGGCCGAAATAGAACGTTGATCGAGAGTCCAAGATCCAAGCGCCCAGTGAGTGCATTTGAACGTGGACATGGTTTGTATTTATATGGCAACAACAGAGTGAACGTATGAGGGTACAGAATAATCGTGAAAAAGTGCAGAGTGGGAACGATGGAAGTTGGTTGCAATGGGCGAGTCAGACAATTTGAATGCAGTGAAGATGGGGGTTTGTTTCCAAGGTACAACATGGCTCACCCAACAGCACCCAACACCAAATATATTCTGTTACCTACCCACCGGATCTTGACTAACCCCTCCCATCCATGCAACTCCCTATTCGTTCCCTCTCCGAGCACTAACCTCCGAGGACATGAGCTCAAACTGTTATATCAACAGAGCAGGCTTGAATGTGGACAACTTTTTTTCCGTGAGAGTTTGGAGTCAGTGGAACACTCTCCCCGGCACACTTTTTGAAGCCGTTTC
>JACCGJ010007531.1:0-10568 GCA_013407085.1 Atriophallophorus winterbourni
ATATATATATATATAACAAAACTCTCGTTAAAACACCTAGCAAATGTGTTAAGTAAAATAGGCAGTCATGTAAAGAATTCACGACCGTAAGGCTAAAACTTTACGAGTACGATAATCAGAGATTTTCGTTAGATAACAATTTATGCTAACAATTTTTATATTTTATTTCACCGAATTCATGCAAAATGAACATCATTATACATTTTATAAATGTTTCGTAATGAATGAGGTATAGAAATTTTTCGTAAACTTTCAACTTAAACGTATTTCATTATCGTTAAATAACTATTAAAATGAAAATTATTTTTATTTCTCAATGCCTGATAAGATTGAAAAAAATTCACAGCCGTAGGTCGTTGACAAGTTGATCACTCGGAAATACATTAAACTTTATTTTACTCATATTTCAGCATCACATGCCTCAAGTCTGTATCCAAACGACATGGGAGGACTCACAGGTAATATGGGAAAAATAATTAGCACTATATATATTTCATGGTGTACTCAAATCGAACCAGGGTGTTTAAAGCGGTATTTAAAAATTATAATGGTGAGATTTTATTTGGTATGGACGAACGTTAGATGAGCGTTTAAATGATGTTCATTTTGTAATGTCGTTCTGATAAATTGGAATAAAACAATGCCCGTCAAATTTATTCGGTATTAGCTTACACTGTATCTGATGGGAAGACCTGACAAAGAGATCAGATCGGTTGTACGACCATAACAGATGTTGCTGGCTCTTTCTCAACTGGTCGGGCATATGACGCTACTCAAATGTGCCAGTCTGTAAAAACATTCTCGAAGGCTTAATCGCGATTGGCCAAACAGTGAAAGGTAGCACAGGCCGTGAGGAGTGAGACTACAATGGTGATGGTCGTTGGTTCGAATCTCACTCGAGACAGGATATGCACTGCTGATGAGCTCAAATAAGAGCGAAACTCCAGTCCAGTGCTTCCAATGTTTACCGTTGTGATAAACTTGTAATTATTTCGAAACACTTAGTACTGATTAGGTAGTCGCAAAACACTTTTGAGAATATATTATTGAATTGCTAAAATTGATTTCAACTTGCAATAGAAAGTAACGAGGGCTAATAGAAATATTCGGAGATTTAAGTCTAGAAATCAAACATATTTGGATGTTTAATGACATAGTGACCACTCAATATCCTTACAATAAAAAGTTAATTCTAAAATATGATAAACAAATTTCGATTGCGTTGTTTTAAAAAACAGAACAATTTTCGACTGTTTTTGAACTTAAAGTTATTGTGACAGGTTTCAAGTGGAAACAAATCGTCACAGAACAAACCAGTTACAATTTGGCAAGACATAACATATAACGTCGAATAATTTCAGGAAAAAACCATTCCGATTAATTAATTGCTGTGGTAGTGAGCAACACCTCAGCTTGGTTAATGTGGTTTTAAATAAAGCTAAAATTGTTCCCGATAATAAATTTAATTTATACATTCAGTAGTTAGTATTGCTCTAACTTGAAATTAGCCAAGCTAGATATCACACTTCATAAAAAAATAAATGATTTTTTTATTTTAGTGGTGCGAGGGAGTGGATTGCTGCAAAAAGATGGGAGTACATTCGGTTGGAATAATTATCTCAACATTCCGACGTCCAAGTGTTATTCAAACAGAGTGAACGAAATCGATACTTTGGTAATTGAACAGCATCCATATCATTTAATCATGATAAGAGGCCATTCTCTATATCTTCACTAATCGATACTTGTTTAATCCGCATATATCTTAAGATTGTTATAACAGCAAAACCAACTTGGCCTGGTTTTGTGTTAGAGATTCTATCAGTATATTGACATTTTGTTTCAGAAATTCATGTGTTTGTGAATCTGATTTAAGCAATTTTTCCAAATATGCTACCACGTAAAGCCGACGGACTGTAGCCTAAAGAGCTTCTGCGTAAAGCTGACACATATATCAGCTTGGTAAATATTTCCTCATTTCCAAACAATGTCCGGTAGTACATTATAGGCTCAAAACAAACCACAGGTAGAAATTCCGGTCACTATCATAAACTGGATAATGCGTTATACCCAATTGTATAATGGGTGTCAAATAAGTCAAGAAAATAAATAGAAATCTATGTTATCAACAATACATTCCTTCTAATTGATACACGATTGGTACATAAATCGTTTCATCTACCATGTTTCAGATGAGGCAGAACATTCAACACAATGACTTCAGGCGTGTTTTCGTCAATTTTACATTCTACCGATTTGAACAACGCGAATTTGATTCTTTCGCCGTATTTCAATTAGTTCTAAACACGGAACTATTGAAACGTATTTATTCTCACACTTTCGATGATTCAAGCAAACCGGAACTCGCCAGGTGGCTCAATCGGTTCATCAGAGATGCACATTCATCAATGAAAATGGTCGTCCATATTGATAGTGGGTTGCGTAAAACAATACAATAATATAAATGTCTGTCACATTGTGCATTACTATCCACCTTATTTCATTTAAATTCATCTGAGCCAAGATGTTGCAGCTCATAGTTTTCAAATTAAAGTTAATCACACAAGCAATATAATCAAAGTTAAATTTGTGTATTCGGTCCATTTGCGAATTAAATCTAAACGCAATTTCATGCTCATTTAATAAAATTTACCTTGCAAAAACGTAAACATCACGCATAAGAGCTTAAGCCAATGGACCGAAGTCTGTCTTCCTCATCCTGGTAGATAATTTAAAATATTTGATAAATGTGTAAATTCTCTTGAAACTAACCCAATTCGTGTGAGATTAATGCCTCACCCACAATGGTGTAGAACAATTACAATCACCCGGTAATTACATAATTTATGTAAATTGAACCTAAACCTAGATAATACAATATATATATTAAGTTTGTGATCAAAATCGGATAAATATAACATGCTTCGACAAGCTTCAATGCTAGGTGCATATAAATAGTTGAGGTGACACGCATGGCCTTAGATATTCCCGGATTTTCACCTTATTTCATCATGTGACCTGTTTCGTGCTGTTTGATAGGCAAAGAGAACACAGCTGCTTTCTCCAAGTTTAAATTTTGCATACCATTTTCATTGTTCCCTGTCCCTTCGTTCAATTAATCACTGAAAACAGCAAGAAAACGACGGTGTTTCATGTGATTGAAACATTGGCAGCTACTGATTCAATCGTGCATCAATTTCAACGCGTTCCTGTGTATATTATGTATTAATGTGATTAAGACGATTTGTTAGCTCATATTTTAGAATATTGACTGCAATGTTCTACCGTTTTCTATTCAGTATGAGGTTAACAGCTCAAGCGAAACTCTCAGAACTGAACTCTGATCCATGGATTCAATACCAACAAAATGGTTACCAACTTAGTGGGATGGTTCAGCAAAGGATAAATAAGATCAATTTTTCTCTCAACTGTCAGGGAAACCCACAAGTTGACCGCGTAGTAAACGCTTTTCTATACGGTTGTACAACCTGGATCATCAATGCAAGTAACCAACGAAACTTGAACACTTTCGGTTTAAAAAAGATCCGTCATATATTGAAAATATCTTGAATGGACCAATGAACAAATGATAAAGTGCAATCTAAATCTGGTTTACAGAGCATGTTAACCTTATTACAACAGTGCCGCATACGCCGGCTGGTTATGAGTACATAATGGAATTGTTCCTATTCCAAAGTATCAACTCTACCATGAGTTGAAATCAGGAAGTCGACGATTGGCTAGACCAAACTTGTGGTACATAGACGTTTGTGAAGAGATGTGAAAGCTCTTGGCATTGATTCTACAAGTTGGGAAGAACTTACTCCTGACCGCTTACTTTGTAGTCACTGTGTAAAGCGTCGTTTGCAAGTGGGAGTATCGCAGATACTGCTCACTGCTGGTAATCGTAGATCGCGTTGTCTGCGTGCAACGTACATCGTTCGTACGATTACTGCCTATCGCTCTGATCGCTGCAGGAGAGATTGCCGCTCTTGAATCAGACTGTATAGTCATTTGGAATGCTGTAGTCGGCATCGGCTATAGATGGCCAAAAACAGGTATTTTTATTTATGCTTGTGTTTCTTCGATTGTTACATTTAGCTGGCTATCAGTAGTTACGAAAATGTACTATCTAGTGCATTCAGATTGTTAATTATTGGTCCACGTATTTTTTCAATTATATCAAACATTTTTCTAGAAATTATTGTTTTCAAGTGAAGCTCAACTAGTTTGCTGAATTGTATTTGCTGGCAGGTATACTTCACACTGGACCGACAGGCAAAAGACGTAAGCTTAATATAATGCTATTATTGTGTATAATATTTATTTTTAAATAGTTCAAACGTTGGAAATATAGAGCTCTATAAATTGCCTTAATAATCTTATCACCATAAAAATATCCCTTTTGTGAATTGAGTTGATCCAGCTTTAAACGATGAAAAAGTACAATTCATCTTAATCAGTATTTGCGGATATATTATGAAAAACCATAAGAACAAGGTGAAACAATAAATTCATGGTTATCAATAATTTATTCGTGGTTCAGTATGAAAATTTCAAAAATCCTTCCAGTATATCCACCATCATTATCATAATTTTTCACAATATATTTCCAAATATCCTTCACAATCGTTTTGGAAAGCATCCATTTGAAATGAATTTTGTTCAATTATTTATGCATAAATTTTTTTAGACATTTTGTTATATAATGTCACAGATGACACCAGTAGGTTCACATGACCTTATTCTTTCAAATTGACATTTTCCGTCCTTCTTCGATACAACGAATCACATAGTTTACGAATGTTATGTTGTCGAGCAAAACGTATTTTTAGAGCCATGTTCAAACGCAGTGATTAAATGATGCTCACATTGAACAAAATAAAATTTTGAAGTGATTTGATAACTTCTCTTATTTTTCATCCGATTTGTTCCTCAATTTCGCAGACATCGGATGGAGAGGCCAGGTAAAGAGACACGTATCCGTCGTCCCGTGGCATGAAGACTACCGAGATTACAGGTCAACTAAATATATAGAACTGGACTCAGTCATAACGACATCGGTACGAACGACAAAGCTAAATTGTTCGATTCTATGCTATCGTTTTCTCGTTGATAGGCTTACCATCATCCTAAAATTTCAAACATAATTTTAAAATCTATCTGCCAGCAACCTTTTGGATATGCATTGTTTTACGCGCACAATAACAACATCCTAGCAGCAGTAGATACGTGTTGGCTTCCCAATCCCCATCACCAGTAATTTTATTCTCGTTTGAGAAATCACATTTATTTGCTGAAACGATTTAGAGTATCTTTAATAGTACGTTATTAAACATTAATAATGTGGAAATATATGATGGAACGATTTTTTATGAATAATTCTTCACGTACAAATTAGGCTTCCTGTCAGGATAAAATATATAAATAAATAGGATTCCTTAACCAAAATATGTTACTGACACTGAAAGAATAAAAATACGGGATTCCGTAAAGAAATTTCAGGCGTTAAGTCAGCGAGGGTTCATCATAGTGTGAAAAATTATATTTTAAAATTTACCAGATTGAAAAAGCGCGATGGTCGGTGCTTACCACGTGTTCCATCAGTGCGAATTGGTAATTTTGATATTTAAGAAGCAAGTCTACCGTATTAATACTTCAAAGTTTAAAGCATACAATTTACATTAAGTATTAAGTGTTTTCGGGACTCGAAAATTGATGGGTATACACATGACTGGAACATTTATCACCGTGACCGCTGTGATAAATTCAAAGCTGGAAAAAGTTTCTCTATTAATACAGCACGATACGATTAAAATATATTTCCGAATGCATCTAAAGTTTCGACCTCAAATTCTATTGATTCAGGTACACAACATGCTCCAAAGATCGCGGCTATATACCGCACTTATACGGGTGGAAATGCTCAGTTGTGATTGGACATGGCATCTCGGATTCACCTTGAACGTTTGGTATACAAATTGTCAGGTTGTTATGGTGTTCAATGAAGTCAGATTATTGGAGATTGACCACGAATTAATAAATAAGAATAGTTTAACACTATTAGAAAGCGAACTACAAAATTTAATGCCGCACATGGGAGAAAACGGTTACAACACAATGCAGATTACAGGTGAGCTGCTAAGAATGTTATGGGTATCTGATTTACGTCGCTCAATTGAGATTAATCCTGGGTTTTCTTTCGCAATTTTCAGAGCTGAGGACACCAATGCATGATGGATTCCTTGGTGAGTTCCGATTCTATAATTATGTTAAGCATTTCGATATACAATTAGACTAACTTACTGATCCGCATCATTCTACTAAATATGTTGGAACATTTAACTTGCTGGCAATAGAGTAATTACTAGCTTGATCTAGTGGCAACAGGAATCTAACTTACAAAAATGCGAACAATTTTACGGTTAACGATTCAAAACGCGAATTTACTTTCAATTCCGTAATATGATGTTTTGAAGATGATTTGCAATGGGAAAAAGTGGTCACTGGTTCTATTCTCTCTCTCGTATCATTTTTTTATCTTTGAGCCAGCTAACCGAATACCTACGACATTCATACGGAGTGTTTTAAACAATGAAGATGGCAGTCGCCATGTTTCGCAAAACTAATTGCCTGCAAACTCGAAGGCGAATGAGGAGACCATTGGGATTTATTGCCCTCTAAAAATTCTGTTTCAATTATGTCATCTTCACACTTTTTAATCTTTTTACATTACTCTATGAGCGAATACGATTGTATCGCAATAAACAAATTGCAGAATTCTGTGATTTCAATGTACACTACGTATCAGGTATCATATCTGACATCGTGTGATATCTATTTGGATAATTGAAAGAATGAAATGAATTTGGTTTTCTTTTCGACACCACCGTTAGTGACAAAAATGGGCGCATACTTGATGAGGGAGGGTGTGCGTCTGGACTGGGACGAAATATATCGCGAACCACGTCTACACAACTATCACAGTATCCGTTCATTGGCCGTACTAACAGTAAGTGTTGAAAAAGTCTGAACCATATGGATAATAATTTATTCATTATAAACTTCTTCCATTAACCATGTATTGACCCTGTCAAACGTCTGATGACAGGTTTATTCTCTTGACTTAATTAGCGAATTATCCCGAACGACTAGTTTCTGGACTGCTTGATTGATGGTAAACTTAGAGGCGTGTTACCAGGCTGAAAACTGGTTACAGTATATAGAAAAATATTGAAAAAATAATGAATAGCCAATGCGCATAGTATTCTTTATCAATTATGCACCGTAGCTCTGTGCGACGCCTGCTAAAATAAACGCTTTTCACCATAGCCTCACAACAGTTCACTAAAACGGGCTACTAAAATACTGTGTGATGGTATTGAGTGATTTCCTTGCTGGATTTGGTGCAGATGACGAGTCATAGCAAAACTGCTTCGATAATTTGGGTATGAGTAGAGCCAATGAAAATGGACAATGCCTTTTAGAAATGTGCACACAGTTCAGTGTTTGTGTCAGTAACACCAAAGAAAAAAGTCTCTTGGAAACATCCACGCTCTAAGCATTGGCATCAGCTTGATCTTATACTTGTTAGGCGCACTAATATAGTAAGTGTACTCCTCAACAGCTCATATCAAAGCGCAGAATGTGACACTGATCATTCTCTTGTTAGTGCAAAACTGAAGGTTCTCCACACGAGATTTCACCGCAACAAATTATCTGCTAAGCCATGGATAAGCGTCGCTCGTATTTGCGAACCTATTCTAGCTGTGCGAGTTGCAAAAGCCTTCACAATTTAGTTCAATGAAACAACTGCACCCGGATGGGCATCAGAAAACATGGAAACACTAAAAAGCTTCATATGCCGAGTCGCATTTTTCATTTGCGGTGCGAAAGAAATCTCAACAAGCGACTGGTTCGAAGCATAATCTTCTGAGACGACTGGGGTTTTGGACGAGAAACGAATTCTTGAAATTCAAATGTATGCCAATAGATGAAAACTGACGATTTCAAAGTGCAGCTAGAAATAAGGGTCAACAGAATGCCAGATGACGTTCAAATGACTATTGGAGAGAAATTAGCTTTGGTATCCAAAAATGTCGCGGATTCTGTACATTTTGACGGCATGTATGATTGTTTCAAGAGAGCAATTGGTAAAAACAAAGTGAAAACAGCTCCCATTGTATTTGTATCTGGTAACCCGATAGTTGAAAAAACTGAGCAGATGGAAAGATGGGTAAAGAACTTCTCCCTTCTTTACTCTAAGAACAGCACGGTTTTACCGCATGTACTAAGAAATGTTGAGCAGGAGCCAACAATTGTAGTATTAGATACTACACCTACTCGTGGTGAGCTCAACAGGGCACTTGGTCACGACGGAATTCCATCTAAGCTCATCAAATGCTGTAGAACAGCTTAATTACAACCTCTTCACCATTTACTTTTTCAGTGCTGACAGGAGGAGTGTGTCCAACAAGAGATTGGTAACACGGAGATCATCACACTATTTAGGAATAGGGTGATAGAGGCGACTGCGTTGATTACATTTGAATCTCCGTTCTCAATGTTGTAGACAAATTGTTTTCTAAAGTCGTACAGATCAGGCTACAAAGTTTAGCTGATAGTGTTTACTCCGAATCTCGATGAGGCTTCCGATGGGAAACATCAACCGTTGACACGATCTTCTCCCGGAGATAGTTCAAGAAATGTGTCGGGAACATTGTCTGCCGATATTCGCTGTTTTTTATTGATTTGACAAAAGCATTCTAATAAGTCAGCAATAGGAGTCTTTTTAAAATGCTTGATCTTATATGTAGCTAACAAGACTGCTCAAATTCGTTATTTCGTTTCACTCTAGGCTAAAGTTCTCAGTTCATTTTAACGGTTGCAGAAGCATTTAAAATTCGCCGAGGCGTCCAACAAGGGTGTGTTCTTGCTCCCATGCTGTTCAGCATTCTCTTTGCTCTGCCAACGACTCAGCCATTATTGTTCACTAAGAAGAACACATCAAGTCGCTATTGTACTGTTTTTCGTCGACATGCAATCACTTAGGATTAACAATCAGCATGAGCAAGTTCAAAGTGCTTGGTCAATTAATTGCATCGCCCACAATCATCCCTGTTGAAAAATGTCAGCTTTAATCAGTACTAAATGCATCACTTTGTATATATATATATATATATATATAATCGTGCAGCGAATATCACAAAAAACAAGTAATCAGATACGCCATTCATTCGAGCATCTCTTGAATGAGCAGAGTGTCTCAAGTTGTTTAAAGAGATCCAGTATCTCCCTTGGCAAGTATATTCGGCTAAGTATTCTGATACCGCGATCTGATTAGCTGCCTACAGTCTGGTCCGCTGTTGCTCAACTCTCATCAGACTGCTCAAATATATCAGCTATAAGCTTCTTTCTTTGTTAATGGATTTCTAAGGCTGCCAATCCAAAGCGCTTCTCGGGATATTTCTTTTGGCGAGTTAGCACGCGAATTCGGAGCTTTGCGCGAACGAGAATGAAATCAGTCAGCTACATTCCATGTTTCATCTTCATGATAAAGCATGCAGTTCAGCACTGAGGTCAACCAACAAACGCCATTTATGGATTGATCGATCTGATTTGCAATTCTGCCGTCATTCGAGTACCACGTTGCCAACAATTTCCTAAGGAATTGATCAAACTTTTCACAAAGTGCAAAAACATTTGGTTATTTTAATATCAGCTCAACCATAACATTGCTTCATACATTAACATGGACTACTTGGCTCTGAAGACTTGTTATTAACTTCGATAGCATTCCTAGCGAATCGGACTGTTTTAATCATTCGAAAACATTTCGCAGCTTGTGAAAACAAGGATTGTGATGTACATCATTGGTCGACATCGAATGAAGGAGGTCAACAACAAATACTTGACGTCATGTTGTTGTTGGCCTTCTTCGGTCTGTGTCAGCCATGGATGTACAGCATATTTGCAAGATTCGTTTCATGTTCCACAGCTTTACAAATTACTAAACAGTCCGATTCTGGAGGAGCAATCTCTCCCGCCGCGCCCGCAACGAAAAGCAGAACTCGGTCGATCGGCGTCAGTTGAACATCAGCGGCGTGATATGCGTTCAGCAATTCAGAGATGGATCTTCTCCTCCACAGCTTGCAGACGACGATTAACACAATTGCTTTAATGTGAGCAGTCAAGATCAAGTTTATCCCAACTCGCCGGGTCAATGACAAGAGCTTTCATATATCGGTTGCAAACGTCTTTATATTACAGGTGCGGTCCGCCAAATGGTCGACTTACTGATTTCAGCTCACCATGCAGTAGATCTTTCGGAATAATTTCATTTTCCATTCTGTAGACATGACCAAGCCACCGCAGGCAGCGCTGTCGTAATAGGGTGAACATGCTGTGTAAACCAGCTTTTGGAGCACTTCAGAGTTAATCACTTTGTCGCTCCAAGATAAATTCACGGATGTTGCGTTAATGGGAAGCATTCATCTTCCGTTCGTATCTTGCGTCGATGCTCCAGGTTTTGACTGCCCTACAGCAAACCATTCAGTACGCACGCGCTG